>VZRZ01007535.1:36341-48358 GCA_013398175.1 Climacteris rufus
TTTTTCTTTTTCTTTTTCTTTTTCTTTTTCTTTTTCTTTTTCTTTTTCTTTTTCTTTTTCTTTTTCTTTTTCTTTTTCTTTTTCTTTTTCTTTTTCTTTTTTTCTTTTTCAAGCACTATTGCATCTGCCTTTGTCTCCAAATTCATGGTAACTTTCTTTGTAGCAGCATTGATTTTCATTAAAAGGATTCGCAAGGAAATGCGGAAAATAATTTCTCAATTTTTTCTATTAAAATTCTCTAAACCCATGACAATATTCAGAAATAAAACACACACATTTATAATTAATTATTAAATTAAATTATTACATCAATAATACATAATACTCACAAATCCATAATATTTACATTACAGAATTTATTTTGGCTTGTTGTCCACTTGTTTACTTAGTAAAGCACAGCCCATCACAGAACTGTTAACACTCTGGAATGAGGACAAAGATAACTGTGTTCAAGTTTAAGTTTCCAATCAAGTAAAACAACACCTAAAGGACTTATGAAATGAAGTGCCATAATAGCAGTAATTTAGTGATATACACCTGATATTTCCATCCAAAACTGTATTTTGATCTGTCTTCTGACAGAAGGTTTGTCAAAACTAACATGCTTTTCTGTACTAGTTTTCAGTTTGAATGTCCATGTTACTTAACATAATGACAGTGTTTGTTAACTTTAGATGGCTCTTAATGTACAATGAAGACAGAAGGAAATTAGTGTTTTACTACCAAATCACACAGAGGAATACCTTAATATGAAGGACAGTTTGGATGGGGTTTTGAGCAACCTGGTCTAGTGGAAGCTGTCCCTGCCCATGGCAGGGTGGTTGGAACTAAATAATCTTTGAGGTGCCATCCAACACAAACTCTTCCATGATTTTATGAGTCTATAACGTTATTTTCATATTTTAGAGACTAAACAGTTCAGGTAACTTTATTTTTTTATTAAGAACTAGAAAATAAACAGTAATGTGTGAGGTACTACAACACTCTACACTGGTACCAATACTATTTAACAACTTCAGCAGTGGCATGGACAGAGGGATTGAGTGCACCCTCAGCAACTTTGCAGATGACTCCAAACTGAGTGGTCCAGCTGATGCTCTAGAGGCACAGGATGTCATCTGTCACAGTAATGACACAAAAAGAAGAGACGGAGACACCTGTTACCAGGAGGAGAGAGAAGGAAGGAAGGAGGGGGGCAAGACCCGCCTTCTTTATTTTTTATATACATTTAGAAATCACTATTCATTGGAGGAAATCAGTTCTTTCTCCCTCAATCACAGTGGTCAAAGGAAATGTCCATCACAGTTCTGTGTCCAGGAGAAAGGAATGCAATGATAAGATACAGTTACAATAACATGGCCATGTTTACAGAGAAAAGTGTGAGAAACTAGCTACAAAAGAATGACAACATCCAGAACTGCAAAAGTCAGGGCAACAGTCATCCAGTGGGACTTGGGAGACTGGGCCTGTGTAAATTTTATGAAGGTTAACAAGGCCAAGTACAAGATACCCTACTTGAGGCAAAGCAATATTCAGCATCAATACAGACTGGTAGATGAATGGATTGAGAGCAGTCCTGCTAAGAAGGACTTGATGGTGCTGGTGGATGAAAAGCCGGACATGACATATCACTGACCAGAAAGCCAACTGTATCTTGGACTTCAAAAGAAGTGTGGTCAGTAGGTCAAAGGAGGTGATTCTCTCCCTCTACTCCACTCTTTTGACACTACATCTTCAGTGCTGCATCCAGCTCTGGGGGCCCTGGTACAGGAAAACAGTGATGCATTAGAATGGGGCCAGAGATGGGACAATGAAGATGATTAGAGGCCTGGAACAGCTCTCCTACGATGGAATTCTTTGAAAATTGTGTCTATTCACAAGACAAGGCTCTTGGGAGACTTTATTGTGGCCCTTAAAGGGATCTTGTAAGAAAGATGGAGACAGATTTTTTTACCAATAATGGAATCATGGAATGGCATTTCTGATTTTTCATCTTCTTCATTGGCATATCTCTTCAATACTATGAAATAAGTGGATGAAATAGTACTGCCTACATTGTAGTGAAAATACAAAATGTCTTTAAAAGATCTAAATCTCATTTATTTAAATATAGACTCAGGAGTAATTAAGATATTCAGGAGTTCTTCAGCTGACAGGACTGAGATTAATTTCGGTGTGGTGACATTTAAATTTAGGTGTCTGCTTCCATTATCATCAGTGGAGGTCAATGGAGCCCACAGAACAAACGCCATGTGAGAGTCAAGTCAGTCAGCTGTACAGACATAACTCTAAATACCTTTTGAGAGGCATCAGGATATGTTAGAGATCCACACAGGGGTGGCAGGTATGACACTCAGGAGACCGATGTCACTGTAGAATGGCAGCTGGAGTACAGCCAGTATTTGCTAGGGTATCACTCATCTTCCTGGACAGCTCTGTTGAGGCATTTGAACAGACTCCAGTGTATCTGTTAAATGTCTTCATGAAAGGCCAAAGAAGAATTACAGTTGGCAAAAATGAACTTCAAAATTAATTTAGTGGTTCATTTGCTGTTTTTATAGGCAATTTTCTTAATGAAATGTTTGCACTGATCAGCATGACTGGATGTCAGAAAGGCATAAAACACAACGGAGACATAAAGAAAAGAATTAGGCACACAAAAAACTTGAACAGAAAAGTCCAGAATTGTATTCTTTGTACTGGTTCACATCTTCAAGAGTCCAAGCTTGTTCATTCTTGCTTGACTAAAATAATCCAGAAGAAGGTATAGAGAATATGGTGACATAGTATTATGATGCAAAAATAGTGTACTAAAATCAGATACCAAACACTTTCAAAAATATGTCTAAATCCAAATGTCTGCTGATTCAAGGAGTTCCTTAGAGAGAAATAAATAGATTTTGGACCTGTTAAAAAGTTTTTACCACTGAAGTAGTTTTACATTTTGGCACTCCGCTGAGAAGACAGAAAATTCAATAATTTCATTTTTAATATTGGTGGATGAGAAAATTCTGGAGTTCCATATATATGACAACATTAGTGAAACTGTGATATTTAGTTTCTTATCTACAGTTTCATTTTTCTCAGCACAATAGCTAGGCAAATATGCCACCAGGAACAAATATAATTTGTTGTAGAAATTATGTATCATAAATTTTATGTACCTTGATCACTCTTTATGATAACACAAAAATGAAGATCATGTTTCTGACTACAACTTTAACAAAGTTAGAGTTAGGTATATATAAAAGATTTATTATTCCTCTGTTGGTCAGATATTTTTCTCTAAAGATACCACCAAAATGTTTCTTATTACACAGAAAAAATTAGTCCATCTCATTTTTTTTTTTTTTGCCAATGGTTATTATTAAAATTAAGACCATCTTTCAATACATTGTTATTTATTACCCTTAGACTATTTGGCAACACTTNGCCAATGGTTATTATTAAAATTAAGACCATATTTCAATACATTGTTATTTATTACCCTTAGACTATTTGGCAACACTTTTTGAAAAATATTATTCTGTATAGTTATATACTTACACATCTCTTTCTCTGAAGCAACTCCTGTATGAATGTTTGGGTGTAGAACTCTCCAAGATTTGTTCTCAAATTGTGATGCATGCAAAACATGACTGCATCAGTTTCCTCTTTCCTACACCATTACCCAGCATGCCTTAAAAGTTCCTCACCTCAAGACATCCTTCTAAAATTCTCTTCAGATTACAGTTTTCCACTAAAATATTAAGCTTGTTGTGTCCATGATGCAGTCTTCACATTCCATAAGATCATGCTACCAATTAAAGTCTTCTCTGTTTCTGATATTCTAGGAGCTCTTTTTGGAAACCAACAGATATATTTGAAGTTATTAATCAATTCTGTCATTAAGCCATTTTGAATTTCAGTCATTCTTTAGATGAACATTTGCTTATCTTTTATGTCTGCTTCTTTTACACATGATTTTCTTGGGGTCTATTACTTGGACCTATTTTTTAGGTTTTATAGCATGCCTACCACACTAAGAAGTTTTTCTGGTGTGTGTTCTCATTTTGTGTCAAAGTCCTCAAATCCTGGAAAACCTCTTTACTTTGAGAATAAAAATTATACCAGCTTTTTAATACAGAGGTCTCCATATTTCATACTGTATACCTCTATGGAAGACAAGGAAAACCAAGTGATAAGACTAACGAAAGGCCTGACATGTTTTGTCAGAGGTACCTATGTGTCAGGATGGTTTCAGCCCCCCTCTCTCTGCCTAATCTTATCTGCTGATGCTAAGATTAGAGGACCATCTTCCCCTAAATTTCTTGGCGCCAGCTGTGAGCTCTTTGCTGGGAAGGGAGAACATCCAAGATAAAGTGACTGAAAGACACAAGGATTTTACGGATATAAAAGAGCACTGTAAAACTCAAAAACTCAGACCACAGTTTTGTTCCTTCTCAAAGTGCATAAACTGTTTTCTCTGACATACTTTTAGACGTCAGTATGCCATATTTCCATACGTGTCTTCTCGAAGTTGAGTGAAAAAGAATTGGTAAGTTACATTGAGTTCTAACCTTACTATTTCTTTGCTATAGGTACCTTTATTTTTGTGCACTATTTATTCTACTGGTAGTATCTCTTTGTTTATCCTGTGTAGTAAGAAGTTTTGCTTAAATTCTGGTCTCATATGTGTTTTCTTGTGACTATTACAATAAATCTATCCATGTTGTAATAATCCTGATTGATCATAACTAAAGAACAAGAGAGAGAACACGTGGTTTTGGAGTGCAGGCCACTCCAAGAGAATTAAAACCCATCTAAATTCTCTCATATTTGTAACAACCTAGAAGTGGAAAACTATAGCTCAGATATAAATCATATAATAGGGTCTTCTATTTTTAAAAGTTTTGGATCAATGGTATTGCAAGCATGATAATTGAACTATGCCTTGGGAATTCATGTTGTGAAAAAGAAAGTAGCTGTTTTTATTACTATTGCTGGTTATAAATTGTACAGTTATGGCTATTTGAATTGGTAGGATTAGGGTTTCTGTAAGGCCTACTGCAAAACTGTTAGAAATGTCACTTCAGGTACTTTCAACTTCTAATTTGCTCATTAAAGGAGAAATGAAAGTGAATAATTTAAAAGTACCTGCAGGCAGAGCAGTTTTAGCACTTTTTAGGGATGAAGAAAAAAGTTAAGAATGTCATCTGTCTGACAGCATGTTCAGAGATGATAGCTTGACTACTGAGATCCAGTACTGTCTGTAGATATCTGTAGACTGGCAGACTTATTCCATATGTTACCTTTTATTTTCCTCACTGACATTGGATTCTGTATTTATGTGCTGGGACAGTTACAGGTCTGTTAGGACAGGCAAGGGGCTTTTGTTCTGTTCACAAAAGGCAGATTTATTTTTTTCTTAGCCTTTAGAAACATACATATTAACTAGTTTTTAAAAATGATTGTTTCCTTATAAATCTGAGTAGATTGATCTCCACCACTTAGGATAAAGAGAGAAGAGAAATACTTATTTTCCTATCTTTTTATCTGTGGCCCAATTCTCTGTCCTGAAATAGCTATGCAGACAGTCAGTAGTGAAGTTTCCATGACCATTCAGGTCATACTAAAATCACAGCACAAATTGATCATGAAATTATTCATTTCAGCTAAAATAATAGCAATTTTTTATTTTAATGTCTAGTCCTTAGACATTGCTTGTGACAGAATTTCCTGCTGAGGATATTAGAAAATTTATTTTGAAGATTATAAAAAAATTAATAACTACAGTAATCAAGTAATTTATATATTTTATATGTGATGTGTATTATAGCAATTAATTGAGAAATTATTTAATTTTCTTTAGATTGTAGAACTTAGTACAAAAATCTCCATATTCTGCCTTTTGAAAGTAGAATAGAAGTCACTAAAGTTGCTATTTTCCTCAAATTTTAATGAACTGAGCTAACATGATTAACTGAGCTAACAACCACATCAGTCTTGATATCTTCGATATACTGGAGGTGTACAACATTTTTATAATTTTCCCTCTCTACACATATACAATATGATAATGCAATGACCTGTCTCTTGCAAGAAAAGATTATAGTGAAATATTAGGAAACAAGCAATTACACAATAAGGCAGAAAGAGAATAGGCAATAAAAGGAAAGACTAAATGTTTTTCTAACCAAATACATATACTTTGAAAAGCAAGATGTGGGATTCATTTACATGCCTTTCAGGGAAATAATTTAATTTAATTATCTATTCTCTTAGCCTTGAAACTCCAATTTTTCATTATATACCTGACAAAAAGAAAGACAAATATGACAGCAAAGCAGACAATTATTTTATTTTGGAATATTGAGCAAATAATAGTAGAATGCAATGCACAAGTGTGGTAATATGATTATTGAAATGGAAAGATAACTGAAGAAGAGATTCCTACACTGACATGTACACATTATATTCAAAGGGGACTGTCCTTCAAAATATTATCATACTGTCTTCATAGCAACAGGACTGGGCAAAATCACTAATCATTTTACTAAAAGTAAAAGAAAACATTCCATGATGCTATATTTCTAAAAAGGAAGACCTAATTTATTTTTCAAGAAATTGTGCTGTCGTTAAAGAGCAAGCAAGGAGACACACAGCCAGTCCAGTTAAAAGCAGCAGCAGCAGCAGTGATAGCAGCGTTTATTATTATATCCCCTTTATATATGGTAAGAAGCCATCAGGTGTTCAACAACCCCCCGAGCTGATAGGCTGGAGCCTCACAACACCCAGTTCCAAAACACTCCATCTGAATTAAAAAACATCTCAGGACAAACATCAGATGTTCAAGTGTTATCTGTTTGTTTTGCATAGTTCGTGTGGGAAAAGAGAGTTTCTCAAAGACTCTGTCAGCCACAATTGTGCTATTATAACTGAACAAGAAGTAGACCAGGATCCATGCTGTAGGTCAGGTGGAAAATTGATACGAGCTATTGTAAGTCCATCGACTTCACCAGAAAAATGTTGCATTGAACCATCAGAAAACGTGATCTGAGGCTAGGAAAAAAGCTACAAAACTCTTCCTGCATTTTATTTGTCCAAAAGATAGCAGCTGAATGCAGTAATAAATTACGAACATACGCATGCATTTTAATTACTTTTTACTGAATTTTTACTATGCAGTTGTGAATTATGGAGGCATTGCATCTTAATTAGAGGGCAGGACAGATGGTGAAAGCTTAGTCTGTGTTAAAATAACCTCAGGTGCCCACTGACTATGCACTTCAAGCAACATTTCATAGCAGAGTTAATTGTCCAGCTAAAAATACAAAAGATAAATATGAAAATATTTAGTAAAAAAGTAATTGAAACTATGCCTTTTCATTTTTTTTCCTTCGAATTTTGTATCAGCCCATAATTTTGTTTAATATTTTACCTGTGGGCCAGATAAGTATTAAATTGAAGAGTTTAAAGAAAGAAGGCAGAAATTTAGTTGGAGTCTGAAAGAAATTTCAGCTCCATTGTATACATGTGCAATGTCCAGCAAAAAACTCAATATCTTAAATTCTTTACAGCTGTGATGTTGTACTGGAGCGACACAGAAAGAAATGTTCATCTCCTAAACAGAGTCTCCTCTATGACAAAAAGTTCAAAGTTTTCTCCTCTTACCTACAATTTCCTAGGATATAGAGTCACCAAAGGTATGGGGAGAGTATAACAATAGGAAATTTAATTTAAAAATAATTGTTTATGGATCATATGGGCCATATAGCTATGGGCCTATTTTATTTTTCTGTAGCACACCGAAAAGTGGACTTGCTTCCTCTGGATATTTGAGACAACAAGTTCCATGTTTTCTGGCTAGAAGAGTCCATTATGTTAATCTAGTATAATCTCTTCAAAATAAATATATAGACTGTCTATAAGAATCTAAAAAGAACAGTGCCATGCATTATTGTAAAAATGTGCCTTCACACATGCAGAGTTTATAACTTTGTGCAAAAGTTGTTTTGCCTTGAATGTTATATGGATAGACTGAATGCCTCTGGTGTCAGGCTAGGAATGGTTCTTTCTTCTGTTCAAACAATTGGTGAATGAACCTATGAAGGAACAGGTTTTGGAAAAAAACTGTACCAAGACCACCACAACAGAAAACTGTCCTGTGTTCCACTGAGATACTAAGTACAAACTGTGGTATAACTCCATCAAGTATGAGATATCTAGCTCCCATATCTCAGTGAACTTATTAACCATGTCACGGCTACTGTGAAGACAATATCTAAATGGCATTGTTATCCTGGTGTAATGGTTTCCTTTTGGAAGAAAAATTCTATGTATGGGCTAGAAGGAACTGCAGAGAATTTTGACTACCCAGTCCAGATGACTGCAAGACATACCATGTTAATTTAGCCACCTCAACAATACAGGACTTGGTTTTAAATCAGTTTGACCACGTTTCAAAAGTATTTTCTATTATTTCCTTACTTTTACACTGCTATATTTTAACAATGATTGAATTTTTTATTATGTGAAAGTACTTACAATAATTCATGATAACAAAGCTTATGAGGGGCCTTATGGGTTTGTGCCCTTACTTCCAACGCAAGAAATTCTATGATTCTAAGAACCACACTATAAAGCAAGTTTTCAAATAACAGCTGTGATCTGGATTACTTCAAAAAATCCTGACTAATACATTTTTCAAGAAATATAGTCTAGGCTTCAACTATTCTAATGGTTTACACACAGTATACAGTGAAACATTGCCTCAGTGGGAGCTAAAACCCCCAGACTTAGAGTAAAAAAATATAAGCAACTAAAAAAGAAGATAACAAAAGTCTCTCGGTAATGATTAAGCTTGGAAGTCAATAAACCTCTCATGCTTTGTGTTGAGCACGCAAAAGTTATTTAAATATTTTCTGCATGTTGAGCGTATGCTGCCACTTTTGGAAGGCTTGTGTGGATTTTGCTAACTGACAAACAACATTTTTCAAATACACTTCTGAGGACAATATTCTCCACTTTATTTTCTAAGGACAGTGAGTTTGCAAATGCAAGTTCAGAACTGCAACAATCATACAGCAGCATTAATCACCAAGCAGTTAGAATAGATTCAAATGTGTATGTTTGCTAATGTACCTTTCCTGTAAGAGTAGCAGAAAAAAGCTTTTACTAATTACTTCCTCCCTGCTCCCACACTGATGCTTTCTTTTGGTATTTGAAATGTATAATGTTTCTTCTAACAGATTTACTTGTTTTCTTTGTCTCCAGGAAACATTATTGCCTGGATTCTCTGCAAGTCCAAACAAGTGTAGTAATGCCGAACTGTGTGGAGTGTTGGGGAAAATAAATACAAAAAAACCCAACAATGAAACCCAAAAGAAAACAATAATAACAAATATGCAAGTCTCCTGAATTTGGTCCTAAATTTACAGATTTATTATCGTTATCTTTACCTTCTTAGCACGTAGTGATATCAACCAAGACTGGTGGTGTGTGAACACAGCTAGATGCAGGCAGGCACATCCTTTAAAACATAGTTTTGTGATAATGACTCCCCAGTGACAATGGATGCCTGTTGCTTATAAATCTGACCATAAGGTGGAGAAATTAAATTACAGAAACAGGGATAGCAACAGAAAGGAACACATAAATCTACATACTACATTCAGAGTGAAGTACAAATCACAAAATTTAAAAATCACTGACATGGAGGGAACACTAGGCCATTTTGATTCAGCTCAGTGAGGAGAGCATGATGTTGTTTTATGGCTGCTGGAGAAACCACAGAAAGAGTAGCTGAATAGTCAACAGGTACTTCCTCATCCTGTCCGGAATAGGATATTTCTACAGATGATGCAGCATCAGCTTTAAATATCATTGATAGAGTTAAAATGATATGCATACTGCTAACGTGGTTACTAGAAACTGTGTTCTATATTGAGACAGGGATGCTGTTCTGTGGAATGCTGGCTGTTTAGTTACTGTATATGTATGGAGGTATGTTTCCTGAATGACTAAACAAAGGCCCTATTTATAAACTTAGAAGTATCCAACCCTGATGAAACAAATGCCTACTGTCCCCTGATGTCAAAATAGGAGGTTTTGCTTGCATAATCCAGCCCTCCATAGTTATGCTAATGCCATGCCTATCACTGAGATGAACAATTTCAAATCATAGAATCATTTGGATTGGAAAAGACCCTGAAGATGACCGAGCCCAAACATAAACATAACACTGCCAAGAACACTAAATAAAAAAAGAATTGAAATGAAAGTCAGATAGAGTATGGCCCCAGACTGACACAAACAAATAGATAAAAGCTGTACGTATTAGAAGTTACTGATTATCAGAAGACCATGCTCCTAAGATAGAATACTACATAGAATGAAAATAATCTATCCAGGATAAGGATGCTCTGTTAAGGCAAAAGAGATGAGTTTTGATCCTAAATTAATTTCAACATGTTGGTTAATAAGTCAAATTTTCTTAAAATTTACAGAATTCAAGCACAGTAAGATTGTCAAAAACATGTCGGTTCTTCTTGACATGCCACAAAGCTGATGACTAACAGGTGGTGATGAGCAAACTCTGAAAATAGCTTTCAGCTGTTTCTGACTATGTGAGTAGTTCTAGTTTCCAAATCTCAGGACCAGAAGCGTTCACAGTTTTTTTTCTCCTCACATTTTAGACTATCTTGATGAGTTCACAGTTATGTGACAGAAGTTCAGGTTTCTTTTTTCAGCTAGGAAATCTTATGCATCAACAGATTCACATGATCACAAGCCAATGTTAGCTATGAAGGTGTCATGATCCATACCAAATCCAAAATCATAGTTTAGCTATATATTAATAAAAAGTACATTTTTTAAATGTTTGTAAAAATTAGCATAAGAAAATGCTTGTCTACTAAAGGCAAAATGAATGCGTTAAAAAAAAAAACAAACCTAAACCAGAACAACAAAACCCCACAAAGCAGAAGAAAACCTATATATTTGCTTCTTGCTAAAATATATTTTCATTATGTTGGTTGGTTCAGCTGTTATTATCTTGAGTTGCTAAGAATAAATGGATTTATTTCTAACTATTTTATACCATAGCAGCACTCATAATAACAGATCAGCTTAGTGTTCTGTAAAGTTACTGTCTAAAGGTCTATTGCATTAGGATGGACCAAATTTCCGGGTTATATGATCTTTTTATAGTGTCTCTACACACAAATTATTAGTATTACTATTCCATTCATGCCATTCAATCTAAGGTCTGATTATCATATTTTTAAAATTTTTTGTGTCATTTTCATTGCCAGTTCTGCTAAACAGAAGAAGAAGGTCCATGGTGAAACACTCTCACTCAATTAGTTCTTTATGTTATAGCTACCATTCCTGCTCACCTTGCATATAATTGATGGAAGCAATGATAGTAAAATCCAGTAATGCTTTATAGTCTTCCTTTGTATTATTTTATCTGGTGCATACCAGTCCTATTTGTCTCTTTCACACAGACCATAATTTTAAAATATTAGTCAGTGCACAATACTGCCAACTGTGTAATATTTTATATTAATCTCTACCCAATCTGCTAAAATAATGTATAATTCAACTCCTAGCATCTGGACAGAGTCCCATCTTCTATATTTAGTCCTTATATGTATGCTATTATCTACTTTTTAATACATTTTTTGTAAATGAGATAATCCCTATTTCATAAATAAGACAATCCCTATTTCATAAATAAGACCTTTTCTTCATTGTCACATTTTGAGAAAATGCTTCTAGGTTACCACTGTTTAGGGAATTTTCCTCAAAAAAATTTCTAATCAATTCATTTTATGTTCTTCTTGAATGGCTTACTATCACAATCTGTTTATAGTCCAAAGTGTCCTCAAATGCTCTTCAGTCCTTTTCTTTGATCCTGTCACTTCCTTCTTTCCAGACCTCCTGTTCAACTTCCCATTACTACTACTCCCACAGTAGAATACTGTAAAAAGAGAGAAACTTAGATGCTGATTATATTAGTTAATTTAACTTTG
>VZRZ01007536.1:0-19343 GCA_013398175.1 Climacteris rufus
GGTAGCGGAGGGCGGGAGTTCCTCACACGCTGCGCGCGGCTCCGAGCCTCAGCCAATGACAGGGGGATTTGCTCGGCCCCGCCCCCCAGCTGTAGCTCCGCCCCTTGGCAATGTCGCGCAGTGACGGGGCGGCCTGGCAGGCGCGAGACCGCCGCGCATGCGCCCGGGCAGTGTCGCCCCTTCCGCCGTCTGTCACCTCACGGCTGGTGCCGCCGCACCGGGGGCCGGCACCGGGGCCGCCTTTCCCTCCCGTTCCCCTCCGTTTCCCGGAGGGAAGGGCCGTTCAACCTTGTCTGCAAGGGCTCCGCGTGCCGTCCGGCGCCGGTGCCCGCGCCCCCATGGAGGAGCCGCTGGCGCTGCACCCCGTGAAGCTCTATGTGTACGACCTGTCCAAGGGCATGGCCCGGCGCCTCAGCCCACTCATGCTGGGTAAGAGCACGGCGGGGACACCGGCGCCGCCCTGGCCGCCGCCTCCCGGGGTCTCGCGTTCCCCTGCAGACCGCCGCGGCCCGGCTGTGCCGTGCCAGGAAACGGGGCCGAAGTCGCCGCCTGCTGCCCCGAGGGTGACGATCCCCTCCCGGCATCGCTCTCCCGAGGGAGCGGCCCGGCGGGGAAGGGCTCCCTGAGATCGCACCGGGCTACGGCGGTGGCCGGCGGGCACAGCAGGGCTCGGGATGTGCGGGGCTCGCTCGGGGGCCCGGTGCGTGGGAACACGGTGGGGTTTGGCTGCAGATTTCCTGTCCCCGCTGTCACCGGGACGAGCTTTGTCAGTGCGGCAGATCCAGCTGCTCTGGGTCCAGCCTCTTCTCCCCCGTCCGCCCGTTGCCGCCGCGCCCGCGGTTTTCACTAACGGCAAATTCAGTGTTCCTTGGCCCGGGAGTGAGGGACAGCTCAGCTCCCGACACCGCGGCTGCTGTGGCGCCTCGGCAGGAAGGCTGAGCTGGAAGAGAGGCGCTTGCTGTTTACAAGGTTATTGGGTTCGAACGGCTCCATGTTCTGGCGGGGCCGGGCTGGGCTGGTGATGTGCAGCCATCCACCCTCTCGTTCAGAGAGTTTGTAGGAGTCTGCTGTTTGTCTCTTCGAGAACGCGTGCGTTTCCAACCGAACCTGAAACTTGAGATGGAAAGGAAACAGGTTTTGCTTAAAGTTTTGGAAGCATGATTTAGGAATGCAACAAGAGAGTGTTTTATACCTGTTACGGGTAGACTCTGGCCCGTGTCAGACCAGCAGTCTGTGTGGGATGAGACTTCTCAACAGGCTCAGTGTCTGAACAGATGGCTCTGTGTAATCTTGTTTTACAGTTTGTTGGCATTGCCTTTGCTCATCTGCCCTATGAGTAGATTCTGTGATTTCCTGTAAGCTCAAAATGAAAGTCCAGATAATTCTTAGCATGACGTTTCATAATAATAGGATTGCAAAGCTGAGAATAAAATGTTACATAGATCATATGTGTTGTGGTCTGTTAGCCAGACAGCAGCAACAACTTTGGGAGATGTCTTTCCTGCACTGGATAACCTCAAAACTTTTTATGTGGTCAGAGTTGCTTCTATTGTAACCCTTAGGGAAGTGACTTTTCACCTGTTAGATCATATTTCATCATGTGCTAAGAGTTATAAATCTTAAGATAGAGATTACATGGGTGCATGATTTACCTGTGTCTGAGTTCAGCAGAATTTAACCACTCCTATTTCAAAGTGTTGGTCCAAGCAAAGACTTCAGCAGAGATAGGTTGTCACTATAAGTATCTCCATGCCAGTCTCACGTAGATCAAGCAAAGGCTTTTTAGCTCCCTTCTTACTTACAAAGTCAGTCTTGGGATCTTGTAGCTTTCTGAATTTCCACATGAAACACGTAGTGCATGAGGTCATTTTTGGTGCTTTTTATGCTACTCCAACAACAACTTGAAAACTTTGTGCTTGTGACGTAGTTTGGTCATAAATTTCTACGGGTCTGAGCAGAAAAGGAAAGCTTAAAAACCTGAGCACTTCTGGGGAGAAGGGGAAGTGCTGCTCACTAGCACTGCCTGGTAACTGAGTTCTGTTGTGTTTGTGGAACGCGGCCAACCAGGCCCGCGTGGTCACAGTGACAGTGCAGACTGCAGAGTATTTGAGATTATGTGCATCCAGTGACAGGATTGTCCGTAAAACAAATCATTCTTCCTTCCTTCCTTCCTTCCTTCCTTCCTTCCTTCCTTCCTTCCTTCCTTCCTTCCTTCCAATTGTGTCTTCTGTGCGTTTACACTCAGCTTTGTTCCAGGTGATTTTGGAAACTCCCCAAGAGCAAAGTGATGGAGAGAATAGAATACTCCTCTTGCCTCATGTATAGACCTTTCTTCCTTGAAGAACAACAAAAACTCTTGCTGTTTCTCTGTATATCAACTTTCAGATGGTCAATAGCAATCTTTTCCATTTTTTTTCCTCATAAACTGTAGGTCATCAGGGAAAGTCATGGAAATTGAAGAGGAAGACATTTCTTAAAGGATTTACATTTGACATCTCTACTTACGGTGTTCTGTCCATCAATGCCAAGTTTGAAACAATGCTTTTTCTCTGAGTGATAGTTCTGTAACATTGCCTATATTGAAATACACGTGTTTTAGAGAGGAAAAAAAGAAATACTGTAATTGATTGTGGTAAAATCAATTTTTATTAGGCTTGAAAACAACAGCTCAGGTCCCCTTGCCAGAGGGGGATGAATCCTGTCTTAGGGGACCTGACCACTGCGAGAGCATCACTGCACTGTCTTCTGATGTGCTAATAGGATCCAGAGGTATTGTGGATTGTGTCAGCACAGCATTCACAGATCAGCTCTCACTACTAAATGTTATACTGATTTTTTCAGTATCAGTTCTCTCTGTTGTCCTTGAATGATGAATCTGGAAGGGAGATGTTTAGCATAGTTCACAGCAGGCTTTAGAGTGACTTCATCTTGTCCCTTGGACACATCTTTGTTTTCCTTGGCAAGTTTACTCTATTTCTAGCCAGATTGCTTTTATTCTTCTTCCTTTTCTCTAAGTTTCCTGTAATTTTTCAGTGAATATTTGTATTCTGAAGTACACATGATAAAAAACTGTAGTTTAATTGCCTTTGGTATTAGAAGCAGCATGTTTAATTTTTATGTTGCTCTGCATGCATCTTCACTGTAGTTGCTGTTCATCCTCTCTCCCCAACTCTCAGTCTGTGACTGCATTTGTCTGTTCAGCTACGTGATCTAATAATAAGAAATGTTAACCTGAATGCAGTAAGATTTCTGTTGTCAAGATAGAAAATGTAATCCCCCTGATTCTATGGGGGGTAAAGAGGAAAAGCGAATAGTTCAGCTTGCAGTGCTGATTTTGAAATAGATGTCCAAAGGCAGAGAAGTCTTTTAGGAAGACTAAAATCCTATTGCATCATAGGCTTAAAGAAAAATATCTTGCAGCTCTCAAAGTTCTCATGTCCTGGAACTAAGGGTATTGCTTTTGTGCCTCACAGAATGAGCCAGGATCTTTGTTAACCACAGCAGCTTTGGCTCAGTGTAGTATAAATTAATGCTGAGTTGACTGAGAGCGTGTTTTGCTTGAAATTTTCAAGTGGTGCATGCAGCTGTAGGGACTTAAGAGCCCAGAGGGAATTGGAGCGAAAGGTAACTGCTGAAAGGAGGTGCCCTTCTGCTTGGTTCCATTTTCCCAGGCCCAGCACATTTCTTTGCCTCTCCTCCATCTGTTCTGAACAGTTTCAGATTGCTTTAGCATGATATTCTATGAGCTTTGTTCCCAGCATTTGCTAGCGATTTCATGAAAATCACGTGTATTACCCTCCCCCAATGTAGCCTACTTCTTGGTCTCTCCAGGCATCTTAAGGGGAAGGAACTGAAGCAGGCTCCTCCCTCTCCCTTAGTTTGTTTTTTTTTTTTTTTGCTTTGGTTGAGTACCCTGGATACCCCATAGGAAAAAGTGCTTGACTAAGTACTTGCCTAATTAGGATGATTTTCAATTCAAATAAGGCAGGAATCTTAATGGATTGTCCTAAGGAAATTACAGCAATATGCAAAGCAGTGCACAGCTGGAAATACCCATGCTGGTTGACCAAATTGTGTTACTTTCAATTCCACAGGAGACCAGTTCACTACTTTTTCTTAGAGTCTTCTGTGGCTTGCATATCCGTTACAGAGCACAGATATATTGTTAGAGATACTGAGTTTCTTGTTATTTATTTACTTTGCAGCTCAAAAGCAGGCGTAGTTCTTGCACTGTGGGTTGGGTGGCCTAAACTCAGAACTAAGGTGTGAACTAAGTGTCTTCTTACACAGCTCCTTTCCTCATATCTCAGAACTCTTCCGCCCTTCAGTATAATAATTTGGATTAATATACAAATGCCACTTGCATTTGATATTTTAAATGCACAGGAATAATCAACATTGTTCGGCCCTCAAGATTAATAAATAACTGTGATGGTAAAAAAGATTGATGAGCATCTAATCTCCCTTGTGCTCCAGATAAATCCAAGCATGGAAGTAATCCCGTTTGATTGTATTCTAAAATTATGTGGGCTTCCTGGCTTCTTTCAAAATATGCCTGTATCCAAACAATTACAGTCTCCTGAACTGGTTGTACAGCAAACAAATCTAACTGCATCATTCTCCACATTCCTGTGACTAAGCTGACGGTCCTGGAATTGTTTCATGTATTTGATTGTTATATTTTTCTCATAGGTTTCTGGCTCATGTCAGCACCATGAAAGTATTTGAGCTATGAATGTTATAAAGAAAATAAAATAGCAAATATAAAAACTCGGTTACTTGCCAGATGATACTCTGCCTTATTGAAACAAG
This sequence comes from Climacteris rufus, assembly GCA_013398175.1. Classification (NCBI taxonomy): domain Eukaryota; kingdom Metazoa; phylum Chordata; class Aves; order Passeriformes; family Climacteridae; genus Climacteris; species Climacteris rufus. The sequence goes on from VZRZ01007536.1 coordinate 4,813, forward strand.
TTAAATCTTTGAGATACTTAAGCACACAGATCAATGCTGAACTGGCATCCCCTCCCAGGTTCTAGTGAGTATTTTCAGGAAAGAGCTATATCAACATCAGCAAGGGAAAAATAAAAAAGTAAGTAAACAAACAAAACCATCCCCAAGCAAAAACAAACAAAGAAAAAAACACCCAAAAGTCTTACTGATCATCTGTCACAAATATAACACGGTAGCTTTTCATATCTATGTTCGTGGTCTGTGACAAAAACAAGGTACCTTCACTTGCATTAGCTTGGAATGGATGCAGATCAAACAAAGCTGGTGTGCTTCACATTTACTTCAGGCTGAGCTTGCAGTTTCTCTGGGAGAGCTGTGCAGTAAATGTTGTGTGATTAAGCGTGTACATCTAAATTTGCACCAACCTTTCCTGTTCAACAGCCCTCTGTCCCTTGAAATATTTAAACTCCTTAGCATCTTGCTGTTTCCTTGTTTTACCTGGATGAACAGAATCACAGAATAGGTAAGGTTGGAAGGGACCACAGTGGTCATCTGGTCCAATCTCTCTGCTCAAGCAGGGTCACCCCAGAGCACATGGCCCAGAAATGCATCCAGATGGTTCTTTGTATCTCCAGTGAGGGAGACTCTACACGCTCTCTGGACAATCTGTTCCAGTGTGCAGGACCTGCACAGCAAAGTTCTTCCTCACGTTCAGGTGAAACTTTCTGTGCATCAGTTTCTGCCCATTGCCTCTTGTCCTATTTCTTGGCACCACTGAGAAGAGCCTGCTCCATCCTCCTGGCACCCTCCCTTCAGATACAGTAAGTGCCCAAAAGAGTCTCATCTCATCAGGACATTCCAGTTCTGCATTATGAGCGTGTACATCTTGGATTGGCTTTCCTGTAGGTATTGAGTGAAGGAGACTGCCTGCAATTTAAGGCTGCAAAGGCTTTTGCAGCTCCAGTGGAAATTACTGGAGAATCAGGCTTCTCTCTGTAGTAATAGACAGCCTCAGGTTATGAGTAAATGTGTTGGGTTTGGTGGCAGCACCAACATACAGTTCTACTCACATTGCAGTGCACAGCAGGAGTTTGGAGTGTTGTGGCAAGGAGTGGAAGAACATGAAACATGATGGTATCTGGCAGTATCCTGGATGGTGTTTGCAATCCCTTCTTCCAGTCCACTCTGTTGACTAAGAAATGTAAGCTCTTTTGCACTGTAGGATTATTTGAGGAGGTTCATGGCAAGCTGGAGCTTCTGGTTTTAAGCTGGACAGTGCTGCCAGAAGCAGCTTTATTGGGAAGTGTCACTACAAGGCCTGGATAGAACTTGTGCATTAGCACTCACAGCAATGCTGTAGCCTTGCTTGATTGTGCTGTTGGGGCTTTTGTGTGTATCAACAGGCTCTGGGCAAGGTGTTTTGTATATAGTGGACAATGTCAAGCAGAAGGCAAGACATAATTCCATAGTGCAGGCTGCTCTGATTGCTCTACCTGAGCTTGTCAGGAGTGGCAGCAGTGGTGTGCTGTCACCTGTCCTGTGTAGTGTCTGAATCTGGGAGAAAGGGCAAAAAGAGTCATACAGGAGGATCCCCGTCAGAGGCAAAACTTCAGGAGGAAGACGATTGTCTGTACATAACATGAAAGTCTGTACATAACCTCTTCTATGATGACAAGCATACGTTGCAACATTGAGATTCTTGCTGAGCAGCAGGGAAAGCAGCTGCCTGAGTTCCTCAGAAACTGGTGGCCGTTGATTTTCTCCTCTGTGGCTCAGTTTGAGTTGAAGTGACAACAGCCAGCTGTGAAGGCTGGGATACTCCAGTCGTTTTCCAAAAGTTCTCAGTCTTGGGTTTCTCTGGGTGATGCATATATGGCCAATAATGGCAGGTTTCTTAGGTGTGGGATTCCCCAACAGAGTTGTCACTGGAGACACTTGCACTGCCTCTGACCAAGCACAGTCCACCGGTGGCAGAAGGGGATTTTATTTTGTCTGCAGCAGGCTGGAGAGCTACCACAGATGCCGTATGGTCAGCAGTGCTGCAGATCTGCTATGTTTTCCACAGTGCCAGCTTGGTTAATGACTTAGAGGAGCCAAGCAAAAATAACGGGTCTGCAGCTTCATTAAGATTTTCAAACTGGTGTTGGCACAAACTGGCCCAGCTGAGCAGCCTCAGACAGACATGCCTTGTGAAGATGGGCAGCTTCACTTGCCAAAAGCTGTTCTATTACTGCCCTGGCAGTTGCTGCCTGGGGACTGCTACAGATTTCATGTAGCAGTAAGGGTTGGACTGGAGTCCAAAGCAAAGTCCAGTTCCTGAATTCTGTTTGGGTTTTGTTCATACAATCAATTACTTTGGTGAAAAGGGACCTTTGGAGGTCCTGCTCAAGGTAGAGCTGACAAAAGCAGATTCCTCAGGGCCTTGGGCAGCAGAGTTCTGAGTATCTTAAAGGACTGAAATCCCATGTGCTTTCTGGACACCTGCCCCAGTGTTTGACCACCGTCATGCTAACTTTTTTCCCTGCCTCTTACTGAATTGTGAATTTCCCATTTCCCAGCTAGCACCTGTTGCCTTTCACTGTGCTTCTCTGAGGAGAGCAAGGGTCCCTTTCATCCATACCCATTAGGTACTTGTAGACAAGAATAAGGACTCTTGGCCTTCTTGAGGATGAACAGACCAGTTTCCTCATCTCCTCTTCAGTACAGTGAAGGCTCCAGCCTGGCAGTGTCTTCTGTAGTGTGGGGATCCAAAAGTGGACAAAGTACTCCAGATGTGGTCTCACAAGTATCAAATTGGGGGCAGAGTCACCTCCCTTGTGCTGTTGGCTGCAGCCTTACTAGAGCTGCTCAATGTGTAGCTTTTGCTGCAATGATCTTTTCAGGTAGGTGTTGTAATTGCACAAACAGGTCCTGGCAGCACCGTTGTCAGCATGTGCCATAACTCTTTCACCTGCACTAGAATCTAGGTACAAAGTGGCAAGTCTATGGAAAGCCTTTCATTATTGTTTGCTGCAAATGTGTGTGAAAGTAAATACTAAGATGTTCTCTTTCAATTTAGTGTTCAAAAGAACAGACACAATTCTAGTATGCGCTGCCTTTGAAATTGTTTGTTTCTCTGCTCTGAAGGATAAAGTTCAAGTTCCTAGTGAAAAAGCTATTTGTCATGAGCAAGTGCATAATAATTTGTTAATAGATACACAGAACACTAACTATGCAAAGGGTAGAGCCAGCCATAGGCCAGCTGCTAAAGTTAGGGCAGTGCTCTGTACCCTGCCACGTGTTCTGCTGCTGAGCCTGCAGTGCCACCGGGTTCTGACAGCTTTAGAGTGCAAGATGAAACCTCTCATGGGGAAGGTGTGCAACAAGGGACAAAGGATCAAGAAGCACAACAGTGTAGAACTCACTAAAGGGCCAGCAAATGCTTCTATGATAGTGCAACACACTGTTCTGCTTCTTTCATCACTGCCACTCTCTTGGCCTTCATCCTACTCCAAGCCTACGTTTCTGTGCCATGGGTTGACAGGGAATATGCTTGCTGCCTGGCTGTGATCCATAGGAGTGACAGATCAGTCCACCTACTTCAAAACTATGTGTGCTCACTTCAGCTGATGTCTCTATTGTCACAACAGCCCTTTTCCTGCCTCTGCTCTTACATGACCCTCATCTGAAGCAGGTACCTATTTTGCTTCAGACTTGTATGGAAAAAAATGTGTTAGTGATTGTTTTTTCCTGTGGCAGGGGAGTACTCAGTCTACTGCTTGGGTTCAAGAGAATACCAAATGTTGGTATGCACACAGTTTTTCTGTTCTAAATCTGCTTTTTGGGTGTTGTGCACCTTGGTCACAAAACAAGGTTACAGCACATCCGTCACAGCATGCAGTTGCTGCCTGCAAGCTCCCAAAGGGAAGGTATCAGGGACCAAGCCTTTAGGTTATGATAGATAAAATAATTGAGCCTAGAGCAGTAAAAGCTGGTGACCTTTTAGGAAGAGGTTTAATCTTCAGATCCTACCATGAACACTGAGAAGTTTAGGTCTCCCACTGATGTGGAACTGGAGACACATTTTAAAGGGGACTTTTTCTCCAAGACACAATTATATTATCAGTGTAGTGCTGTCTGAAGCAAGTCTTTGCTGCTGTGTTCTACGAAACACACAGCTTTATAACTTGTATAAATTTTAACCCTGCACTTTTCTACCTCAGTTCCTACTTAAACTGCTAATTTTTAAGGGCAGAGGAAGGGAGGGAAAGGAGGAAGACATGGAATAGATTATAGAGGCTATCACCACTGGTCATATGTTCAAGTCAGATCCCTCATCAGTTACTGAAAAAGACAACTGAATGTACTCAGGAAAAGGTTTTCTTTCTTGATCTGTAGAAAAGCACCTAAGGAAAGTAAGCACTGTCAGGATAGGATGGCATTGCCACCTCTGCATGGAAGGAGGGAAGAAGTACAACAGTGGTGTGGATGGAGTAGTTAATTTGAAAGACATTCTGGATTTTTTAGAAGCAACTCTGGATTAAATCTTTAGTGTTGCTGTTATTATGAAATAATATAAGCGTGGTTCCTAAGTGATTGACAGAAAGTAGGCTGAAATCTGGAAAATACATTGCTAATAACTCTTCTTTTCTCTGCATACAGGGAAACAGCTGGATGGCATCTGGTAAGTGACTAGATTTAAATTGCATAATGTGTGTAAAACTCTGGTGTAGGAAGTATTTTCAGTATGCAATTATATATGCTTCAGATCTTAAGAACATTTTGGTGTGGAAGAGAGACCAAGGCACTTTCTATTTCTGAATACAGCTTGTCAGTAAGAGGATGTACAGTCAGGTGCCAGTGAAACCACTCTGTTCAAAGCTCAGTGGACCCCATGGAAAGGAGTGTTGTTAGTAGTTGTGTTTTAGTGCACCTGTGCACTTCTTCAAGGGTAGGATGTTGTTCTTGTCCCAAGTACTTTGTCTTATAATTCCAGGCATGACTTAACATGAGAGTAAAGGAGTAGGTGGGAAGAAGGTATTGCAGAATCAAACCTTCTGGCATGTAAGAGCAGTGTCTACATTCAGTTACAAAACACCCCCCAATTTGCTATAATTCATATCAAGAATTTTGATATCACATGAAGAAGGTTTGTTTCGGTTTTTTTTAGAGGCAAGCAAACCCCTAAACCCTTGTCCATCCATTTTCCTCTCTACTGATCCATTTCCAGTGGTTGTCTGACCAGCTTCTCAGCCAGTGAGGAGTCTCTGTCAGTGTGGTAACGCTGTCTCTCTATCTCTGTGACTTCACCCTCAACCCGTTAGCTGAGAGAGGCTCATGCCTGGGCTCTTAGCTAAACCTGTTCTTTCCTAACTGCTTGCAAAATTACAGTGGCCTTGGTAATCATTGCTTCCATATCCATTCATGTCCCAGCAGATCCTGTTCCTACTCACAGAAACCTATTGATCTTTTCTTTCAGTTATTCCCTGTGTTATGTCCTTGAGCTGATAAATTGACCAATGATTCATGTGCTAGCCTATTTACTTCTTTTCCTTTATTTCAACTTTTTTTTGTTCCCTGTGGCAGGCACACCTCCATAATAGTCCATAAGGATGAATTCTTCTATGGCAGTGGAGGAATCTCCAGCTGTGCACCTGTAAGTTAAATTGAATTTTCTGATAATTTTTGTAGGGTTACCTGATCAGAATTGCTCGTATTACTGTCTTTTAGAAAAGCAGCAAACGACTTCTAAAGTCAGACAGATGCTGAAGCCAGCTGCTTGCCATGGCTTCCCAGGGCACCTGAGGAGAAGGGAGCATGGACAGTGTGTTTAAGCCCAACTAAATAGAGGTTGGGGGTTGCTTCTTCTGGTAGATTCTGTCTATCCAGAACACCTCCTGCAACTGCATTGCCAGAGTGACAGTTTGTCCATTTCTATATCATTAAGTTTTACATGCAGGCTTTTTAAGAGTGAGAAAAAAAACCCAAACCATGATGTTTTCTCAGACCTTTCTGTTGTTGGAGAGGTAAAACAGATGGGCCGTGCTTCTAGAGCAGAATTTTGCCATAGCTTAGAGCTTTCAGCCCAAAGAGCCAAATGCACCAGCTGAAATGGAAGTTACATGTTGCTTCTCATTCTCCTGGGTGCAGAACAAGGGAGGCCAGCAGGGCTTGTTGCTTGACAAACATACCAAAAGTTCCTTCTTTTGTGCCTGGACGAACCATGACCGCTTTATTCAGTAGAGTCCTCCAAAAGAATCCAGCCTGATCATTTGACATTGTCTTCTGGCTGTTCATTTTCACAGGGAGGGACACTTCTTGGCCCACCAGACACAGTTGTTGACCTGGGGAACACTGAAGTCACTGAAGAAATTTTTCTGGAATACCTTTCCTCTTTGGGGGAGTCTATGTTCCGGTGAGTAACACCTTGTACTAGAAAACCTGTATGCCAAAAACGTGCAGAATGGAAGAAAGTATTATGAAACCAGTCCAGCTCACAGAGCTTTTGTCTGCTTACTGTATCATTTGATACTCTTCAAATCCAAGACTGGAACTGATGCAGCAATACACAAGGAGCTACAGGCAGCTCTCTGATGTGCCAGCCTTGAGCCAGGCTGGGAAAGCATTCTGAGAAGTCTTTCACACTGTTTTTTGTAAAATCGAATAATGCCTGAAATGCTTTTGAGAGAATCACCGGGGAAAATGAAATCTCTCAGTAAATAGCAATTTGCCCTGTGAGTCATAGGTGAAGCACTGTGCTAAAGCTGCCAACTTTCACATGAGTAAAAGCAAGGTCTTGGCTGTTGAAGAGTCTACTCTACTTCTCACAAGAATAAGAAGCTGTAGCATTTAGTGTTCTGGCTGTCTTGCAATGTCAATAGTTCCTGTGATTTCTTGTCACTGCTTCTGTGGTTTTAATTAAAGAAACCAGACCTCACTTACTCTGCCCAAATGGTTGTATTAAAGTCAGTGATGCAGAGATGTCATTTTGCACCCTGATTCAATTGAATTTGAGGCTGAGTTGATGTCTGTATTTTACCTGTTTGCCTTAGAATTCTTTGGGGTGGGGGAGAGCAAGTGCTAATGCAAGGAAATGTTCTTCAGTAGGGGTCCGAGTTTTTCTACTTGTAAGATTTATTGCTCAGTCTGTGTTTTTATGTTTCAATTTCTTTTCTGTGGAACAGAGGAGAGTCTTACAACCTCTTTGAACATAACTGCAACACCTTCAGTAATGAAGTGGCACAGTTTCTGACAGGAAAAAAAATCCCTTCCTACATCACTGACCTTCCATCTGAAGTTCTTGCCACGTGAGTATGGATATGGATGCCCCTCCTCCCTGTAGCTGCTTCATGCTAATGCTGAAACATTTGACAGAGCCAGCAGTACCAGTTTCTGATGGATCTGTCTGAGAACCAGCATCAGATTAAGGACAGGATGCCATTTTCTTTACTTCAACACTTGCAACACAGTGTAACAAGTGCTAATTGGCAGAGGTGTTCCGAAGAAGACAGGAGAAGGTGGTTGTTCTGCCTTTAACTTAAACTAGTTATTTTGTGATGGTCTCTTCTATGTGACCAGGCAAGCTTGGACAGTTTCAGAGACTGGTGCAAGGTTTTTTGTTTTCTCTTAGACAACCAGTATCTGTTAAAGGTCACTTCTCTAAGCACCATAATTGCAGCAGAGGTGTCAGTTTGCTTGTGAAGAGGCAGGGGAGATACAATTTTAAAATTAATGCTGCAGTTTTAAAGCTAGGACTGGGTGGAAATAGAGGATATGAAAAAGAGGAAGTGAAGAATTCCTGCCTGGTAATTCAGATTTTTTTTTTTTTAAACTCTCAGCTAGTGAGGATCCCAGTAGGATGATTGGAGCACCATCATTTAGGTCTTACTTCTCATAACAGTGGTATAGCACATTATTTGTGAGACATGTCTTCTATCCCAAACTCTTACCACTTCAGATCTCTCAAAATCAGATAAAGTCTATAACAGAGTGAGACTTATTGAAAGACAAACCAGGTGCTACAGATTGCAACAGGAATATTCTGTGAGGATTGAACCATTGTCTTTTAAGGGAGCTAGGGGCTATTCTTCTGGCAGGCCTCAATATTGATGTACTTAATGGAACACTGCAGTTGCATAACAGGGATTTTGTTTGCGCACTTAAGTAGAATGAAGTACTGAAAGCTAGTTTCAGACAGTGTTACCACATTATCAGTCTAGGCATGTTGGGACTCAGAACTAGCTTATACAAAATCATGTTTAAGTTTCTTAGTTCTTGAACAATAAACTCTCTTTAATAGATTAAATTTGTTTGCTTTACTTTGTAGTGGAAGTCTTTTCTGCAAATTGCTTCTACAGTGTTGGTTTGATTGCACTCTAGAAGTGTGTGAGCTTCAGTATTAAATGAGAACAGTTGTTGACCAAGTAAACTATTTGAGATGTTTATTTCTTTACCTTCTCAGGCCTTTTGGACAAGCTTTAAGGCCCCTCCTGGACTCCATCCAGATCCAGCCACCCGGAGGAAATACCTTCAGCAGACATAATGGACAGAGCTAACAGGAGTGACCCCGTGTGCCCAGCCTCACCAGGCCTCTTCCTTTTTAAACATGAATCTACCAGATTTCTATTTTATAATTTCCCATCAGAATTAACTCTAAAGAAGTTACAAGACAAGTTTAAAAATTTTCTAGGGAGAGGATTTATCAGGGCGCATGTAAGACAATGCTACCAAAAAGATTGCCATAATTTCTAATAGTGTTATACTAATTTATAAAGGCTGTCTTGTCCAAGTAGGCTGACACTTTCTACTTAACTCCTGTGCTGGTAAGTGGAAATTCATTCCATGAGCATTCAAGGGCCCATTACACAATTTGAAGTAAATAAGGGGATGTCCTAGCCCTCCCTTGCAGACTTGCATCTCTTTCTCTTGTCACTGCCTCTATTATGAGGGTATTTGCTGAAGTCTGTAGCAAAAAAAGCAGAGCAAGTATTGGTAGCCTAGGAAGTGAAGGCGTCCCAGGATTAGTCTTCTGTGTATTTCACTGACATTGTGTTGTTTGCTCAGGGGAAAAGCTGAACTCATCTGATGAGAATATTTGCAGTGGCACAACTGGGTGGGAAAGGTGATGAAGCTGAACCACGTGTCAGTGTCACACTCAAAAGTTGAAACTCAGTGGGACTTGCTGTGGTGGGAGGGAGGCTGGAACTGAAGGTTACCAAGAGCCTTGTAATGCCAGATACAAGAGTTATGGGAAAGAACCAGCTGAAAGAACAGAATCTCTTGGGCAGAAGTGGTAGAGACAAATTTCAGGTGAAAGTAAAATGAAGTGAAACATTTCCTTTTCTCACATATAAACTTATCAGCAGATAGGCAGAACCTTGTTAACTATTTACCTTTGCATAAGAACTGTGTTTTCTTGGGTTTTTTTTCCCTTGCAAAGCCAGAGTTACAGTACAGTAAGGCAGGAATAGCATGGCAACTGCATGATAATTAAAGTTGGACCAATTCTGCCTTCAGCATCCAGTTGCAGACACAGTAAGAGTTCCAACTTTCATTAATAGTGCTGCCCTTTCCAAAGCAGTCAAGTACATCAGAGAGGCCTCTGCTTAAGAGAAATAAGTGCTAGGTCTCCCCAAATGTAAAGAAAATGAGAAAGAGTAAAATTAAGCTTTTCTATGGAACAATTGTTTCTTGGGGTACATGCAGAAGCATCCTGTCCTTAGACTGACCTTTGATTATATCAATACTGCATCTTCTAGTTTAAGATTTTTATAGCTTTGCAATTACTTGCAGTGGGAATTAACAGGGGAATGAAAAAGTAGGCACAATGTTTTCTTTCCATGCATGTATATAGACTACTTTCCTGAACAATTTTGTAGCAGTTACATTTAGGAAGGAATACAAGAAGACATCAGACAAACCCCAGAACATTGCTGATGCTCCATAAATGGGGATTGCACGTCCCAGATGCTGCCAGAAAAGCATCTATGCAAATGTACAGCCCTTTGTCCAGTGCTTTGTTGTGAAAAGTATTGCTGCAAGTTCAGTCCTGCATCTCAAACTTCCTGCACTGGAGACTTCTTACATACCTAAAGGAGATGTCTTTCATCTGCTGGGTTCTTTCTCCCAGAATAATGCAGAGTGATAAATTTCTCGCACTGTTACTCTGTGTGGACTGTAACAGTTTGTATTTTTGGGGGGCTGGAATAGAGGAAAACTGCAGTTTTGTCACTGTCAAATACTCTGTTGCCCTGCACCTTGTGGAACCAGTGCACAGATGGAAATAGAGTACTGCCAGGCCATTCTGCAGTTTTGTGTTTACCTGCTCTCCGTGCACAGCAGTGGCCCCTGCAGCCCACATGCTTCTTTTCCTTGTCATTCTCTGCTTCTGCCATCAACTTCTCCTTAAGCATTTCATTTGATGGACTGGACTCACAAAAGCCTTCAATCTTTCCCCCTCAAAATGTCCTGTTTGCAGAAAAAAAATCTTTAATAAGTCAGTTATGAATGCCTTTTGATGCTCGTGGAGGAAGGATTGGTGTTTGTTTTTGCTAAGCCATAGCTTAATTTTCCTGTTAAGTATACATATTCTCTCCAGTCTTTTCCCATACCTATTTGTGAAGAGAAACCAGCCTTTCATCTTAATACACACATGACTGTGCCACAAAATGCTGTAGATCATGTGAGAGATCGTGGAGCTTCCTCAGTTGAGCAGGTACCCTCGAGCACCCTCGAGCTGACTCAGTGCAGCCCAACATCCTGCTGTGCTGGTTTGGTACCTGCAAGCAGCACAGCTGTGCCTGCTTGCCTTTCAGCAAACTCACTTCAGGCACAGCAGCCTGGCATGGAAGCACTGGTGCCATGGTTTCTGCCCCACACACTGACACAAGGAGGATGGGCCCTCCATGTCCACCACTTTGGATGTCCTGAGCCAAGTTTCTGCTTGGCTGCCTACTTCAGGACTTTTTACATCCTCTCATGGGGCAGAAAAGGAAAACATTCACGCTGTGCATTTTGCAATCTGCCTTTTCACCTCCTGAGCAGGCCCTTTCCTGAGAAAAGGCACCTCCTTCAAGGTCACTGGGTAAAATTTCACTCAGCCATATATACTGTTTGCAGTAGCCAGGGAGCTCCTGGGGGTCTCCTGGGCTCGGGACCTACTCTTGTCTTTTGTGGCAAAAGAACTGTAAGAGGGAAGCCTGTTTGCTTGGTCTTACTGGGTAATGAGACCCCTGTACCCTGTAGGACTCTTGGAAAACCTATTTTCTCCAAAGATGGTTATGTGTAAATTGCAGGACTGTGCCCTCGATGTTCCACTCCGCCGAAAATAAACTAGACTGAGAAGTGTATGAGTGTATATAGGTGATGAACTTCAGCCAGCTGATGGACAAAGGGGCAGGGGAACTGAATCCTGAAAGGGAACAGAACCCTTTTGCCCACACTTACTCTTCTGTCTTGTATTGCTGAGGTTCCCCCGTGCCATTTTAAAAATGTTAATAATGTCTTTAGGCAGAAAGTGATGTTTTGATTTATTTGTGAGTTTTTTTCTATTCCAATAAAAAGAAATACAACACATTTTCCTGTTGGAATGCATGTGCCTGCACAGCTGCCCAGCAAATGCAGCTGACCAGAAGTCTTCATCTTCACTCTGGTCCCAGCTGGGAAGTGCAGCCTGAGAAACTGTCCAAGCAGTTTGTGCCAGGTGCTGCTACTGGAAGTAGTGCTGGCCACTGCTCTTTGCTCAAATTAGCCACAGGCAATACTCTTAACTTTGGGACATCTTCATTTCTGTAAGCACTGTGGTATCTAAAACCATACCCCTGAGGCTTGGCACAGCTTGGATGAGGTGAATGGAGATGCTTTGTCAGTACAGGTTTTGTGCAGTCCTTGCTCATCGAAGTGTGCACGTATGAAATGTCTAATGTTGATGTTGAAGAAGAGGCCCCACACACTTTAAACATTGGGAAAAGTCTTTTCCTGACTGCCTTGATGGTGCTACTTTCGAAAGGAAAGAAAAAGGAAAAAAGCAGTAGACTAAGAAGTAAACTTCGTGGCTGGGTTCCTCTGGAGCTGCAGAGGGGATATTGGTGAGGATTACGTAGCACTGCCTAAAACATCTGGCTCTAGGGGAGAAATTAATTCTGCTTGGTTCAGCCTTCTGCATGTTTATTGATGGCACCCAAGAGATAAACCACACAGTTTGCTGTTTGTGTGACAGCCTGTGTCAGCACAGTACACAAGAGGTCTTGTAACAGAAGGGGATTGTAACAAAGATGCATTACTGTGGTTATTTTGGCTGTATTCTGCAGATGTGGTGCTGTTTTCCTGTCAAGTACTAGTACTGGCCCCATATGAAATACCTGTAAACAGGTATTTTAAAATTATGTTTTAAATTTTGTTTTAAAAAAACTTTATAAAAATTAAATTTTAAAACTAAAAGGAAAACCTTGACCTTAATGGCAGCTGTAGACAGAGAGTAAGCCAGTGCTCACCTTCTGAAGTTCAAGCAAAATTTCCTGGCCTTTCCTGCCAGTAACAGAGACTTTATTCCTGAGAACAGCTGCTGCCTATCCGAGTGGCAATGAAGCAAATGTAAAAGGAGTGGTTGAAGTGCAAAGTATTTAAATAACAGGAAGAGCTCTCAGAGCTCTGTTCTCAGAGCTAACCTGGCTGAGGGAACAGGCCCAGCTGTGGACAGCTGTGCACTTCACCACAAGGCAGCCTCGTGCTTCCTGGGAAACCAAGCTGTCCCAAGTCCTCCGCAGCTGATACCAAATGGCTGCCGAGGTGCTTCCTGGGAGAGGTGGTTTGACATGAAGAGACTTCCTAAAGCAGCACAGACAAGCTGAGAAAGCACAATGAGCAATTCCAAGTTTGGGAAAGCACTCCTGGCAGCATAAACCCGATGGCACTGCAGGAGTGGGAAACTGTGAACACTGACCCATATTTTAGCAGACTTCCCAATTCTGGAAAGTGCCCCGAGGTGGCACTGCTGCCTTGCAGCACAGGGATGCACCTGAGCCTAGGGAGAGCAGCTCCCGCTTTTGGGGTGTCTGTGGTAATGTTAATGCAAGAGGCAGGAGGAAGGGCTCTCTAGACAAGAAAGCTGCAGGCAAGAGCAGCCAGGAGACAAGACCAGAAGGAACCCAGTGCTTCTACTAAAGGTTTCCTAACTCCACTCCGCTTCCACCCCGATGTGGGAAGTGTCCATCTCGTACCATGTCGTGGTTTATGAAAAATGAAGGCTGGCATTCCTGAAAGCCTGGGAGTTCACTATGTATCTGCCCCCACAGCTGTTTTTTGAGAGTCCTGGGCGTTAGCTCACAGCTCTGCTGCGGGGGAGAGTACCTTGCCTTCTGGTACTCAAGCACCCCAAATTCAGGAAGGCATCTCTGCTCACCCATCAGCCAAGGTAGGCACACTTTGAAGTATTCATATTCTGGAATAAGTGTCCACATATCAACTGATGGTAAATGCGTAACCACACCTAGACGAGTCCTATAGATGAGCATAACACTAAACTGAACTAAAAATACAGTGCTCAACTGCATAAAAAGCAGATGGGTGCTAAAAAACCATCCTGGGAGTTTCAGTGCATCTGAGAAAAAGTCCACCTTTCCAGAGGTGGGAGCTCATAACCTGGATCTGATCCAAAAGGCTCCAGATTCTGCAGAAACATCAATGCTGGGGCATGTAACACATGTAATACCCATCCAAGACTGCTTAACTCCCTGTGTTGTGGAGGCAACTGACAGAAACTATATGGAAATAGCTGTCCTGGTGGACACAACAAATGTGTCCCCCAGAAAGTAGCTGACGATGTTTTGGTAAACCTTGTCCAAGGCAATGGTACAGAGGTAAATTATTAACATTGTTTCTGTGCATACCCCTTTCACTGAGTGTGAGCTGGAAAATCATAAACCACAAACAAAACAGAATCTGTGAAGCCACCTGAATGCTTCCTTTTGAGAGGAATGTGGTGGAGAACTGGAAAAAGGGGTTGCACAATATCCTGGAGCAAAGGATACTGAAGGAAAAAACAATCAAGATTGTAAAAAAAGAATCCCCCCAGTTCTAACCTAGCTCCGCACACTGAGCTGTGGTGGGGGAGAGAACACAAGCTACAGTTGAGAAGAAAGCATTGGATGTCCACATAGATTGGTTTTGATTTCAAAAAATAATTCAGGAATTATTGTAGAAGATGGGGGGGGGGGGGGGGAATAGCCACTGTCACGTATCAGGCCAGCATAATATGGAGCTGTATGAATATAGTCTGGCTGTATGAAGATGGCCTAATTAAATCCTAAATGCCTAAATGACTCGTGAGCTAAATGGTAGGTTCAAAGCAAAAGTTTCTGGCTTTGTGCACAGGGTATTTTCGCTTCTCCAGTGAAACTATTAACAGCATCCTATTGGAAAAGCAAGGTGAGGCACTGACCGGGTGAGTGCGTGCTGCTCGTGTCCCCTTCAGCAGCACACCGAAACCCCCAGAGGGGCTGAGCTTATCGGGTCGGTCGGTCCAGCCCCACAGCCCCTCAGGTCCGGGGGCGCTGCAGCAATAACAGCAGATGTGA
>VZRZ01007536.1:19583-46496 GCA_013398175.1 Climacteris rufus
CCCTGACGCCGCCTCGGCAGGTAGCGGGGCCCGGGGCCGCGGGGCTCCTGGGGGGCGAGGGCAGCGTGGCGGAGCTCGTCCCGCCGGCTGCGGCCTCACCCGCTGCTTCCCCGCCAGAAAATCGAGCCGGAGGTGGATGCGTTCCTGCGAGAGCTGCGGGAGAGGGTGCACACCGGCGTGGTGGGAGGCTCCGACTACGCCAAGATCGCCGAGCAGCTGGGGGAAGGGGACGAAGGTGAGACGCGGCGGACGAGGTCTCCCGGGGGTCACCCTTGCCCTAAATCCAACCCCAAGGCTGCGCTTGGAGTGGCTGGCCGTGCCCAGGCGGGAGCTGCTGCTTGGCTCCCTCTCCCTGTGTGGAGAGCAGGCAGGGATGCTCCAATCCTTGCTGCCGGCTCCAGCGTCAGGTTTGTACGAGCCTCACCAGAGCTCTGACATCTTCACGCCGCACAGGCGATTCTCGCCTCCCGGCTCCTCCATGGTGGGGTCTCCGGCAGGTTCCTCGTCACGTTCCAATGAGGGCGTGCGGTAGATAGGGGGTGGGAGGGCAAGGGGGCAGCGCCTGCCTCCTCCGCCGTGTTCTCCTTCTCCGGCATGGATGACAAGCGCCACAGGGCTCCAAGCTCTGCCTCCCACTTCGTTAGTGGAGGGAGGCCGAGAAATTCCCGGCTGAGGCTGATTGCTGAGTCGCCAGCGCTGCGTGTCTGGGTTGCAGGGGGGGCTGGAGTTAGATAACCAGTAACCACAGCACCCGGCAGCCTGGCAGTGGGGAGGGCAGAGGAGAGAGCAGAGTAACACGTATGTAGTTGAAAGCCTGACATTTTTGAGCCCTTATCTTCGTCTTGCAACTGATTCAGCCCGTGACCTCGGTCAGGTCGTTTTCCCCTGCGTGCGTCAGTTCCCCACCCGTGAGCACAAGATAATCTCCTCATCCACTTTGTGGAAAGCAGGGAGCGTACGATGGCCACTGGCCCTTTGCAAAGCACAGGAGCTGTGGAAAGCATGGTACTAAGGAAACAGAAAGGTGGCTCACTCAGTCCTGAGCCGAGTTCTTTTTGCCCCTTTACCCAGGCAGTAGTAATGTTTCCTCTTTTGCTTCCTCCCCTCTCAGTCATTGATAAGTTTGACTACGTCTTCGCAGAGAACGGCACAGTGCAATACAAGAATGGGCAGCTGGTCTCCAAGCAGGTAAATCCAGCTCCCTTTGCAGTCATGGCTCTCCTGTCCTGTGCCCTGTGCACCCTGGGGCAGTGCCTGCCCCACCCAGGCACATGGGCAGCCTCTTCTCCCCAGTAGCCACCTTTTCCAGGTGGGCTTCGTGGGAAGTCAAGCATCTTCTCTCACCCTTCTCTTTCTGCAGGCCATTCAGGACCACTTGGGGGAAGAGCTGCTGCAGGATCTGATCAACTTCTGTCTCAACTACATGGCGCTGCTGAAGCTGCCCAAGAAACGGTAACGGCCCAAGCTTATGCAAGTGGCAGCCCTAACACTGATTTCTGGGGAGCTGGGCTCCAGAGCTCTCCTAAAAACAGCTGAGCTACAGAGCTTGTCTTGCTCCAGGTTTTATCTTAGCATCCAGAGGCACTGTGTAGGATCACTGTCCCCCCGAGCTGGGCACCCTGGGCAAAAAATGGAGGAAGGCCTTTGTTCTGAAGAGTCTGCACTATATTTTAGCATAATGCCTGTTCTTTTCCCCCTTGGATTTTCTTCCATGGGAAGCAGGGTGCAGCCACTGCATGTATCTCATTTAGGACAATGGTACCAGCTCGTTACTGGTCAGGGCATCAGGCATCACTGGTCGTGTGTGTTTCCAAACAGGCAAACAATGGATCTTAAGATGGGAAATCCAGCCCCTGAGCACACAGTTTCACACTGTTTCTAGCCTAGTGTTGCTGGCTGGCCCTGCTCTGCTCCCAGCCATGTCTTCCTGTCTGCTCTTCCCCTTGAGATCCAGCAGCCAGAAGGTGAGCTGGTACAACTCCTCTAAAGGAAGACTATGCCAGTACCAGGACAAGAAAGGGTGGTCTTCATTGGATCAGTTCGCTCTGTTAGCACAGGAGAGAGAGGGAACATATGGCGTGAGGGTGGAAGCAGGGAGCAGGAGGACCTCTTTCAGAGGCAGCCTGAAGTTAACCCAGCCTGGGTGCAAGGTCAAAACCCACCTCAGACCACAGTTTTAAGAACATGTGAGCACCTCAGGGCTGTTGGGAGCAACTCTGCCCTCCCTTTGCCCTGGCTGTATTTTTTCCTGCTCTCCCCCTGTGTTTGTACAGTGAACCCTGAGCAGGTGAGCTGTTGGGTTGAAATTAAACTGGTAAAAGTTGCTAAACTGTGATCCAGATTAGTTGCCTGATATGAGTCACCATGTGGCAATACAGAGACCAGTGAGAGGGACTAGGGTGGCTCCATGTGACAGGACTGCTGCCTGAACAGGCCCCCGAGAGCACGGGCTGGGACCCAGAACCCTCAAGGCTGTTTGGTTGCCTCACTGCTGTCTGGTTATCCAACAGCCTTGGCGGAGTTTCAGCTCCCAAGTAGCTCTGTGGATTTAGGCTTATGGGATCTCTAGCAAAGCGAGGACTTTAATCCATCTCTCCTGAGTCTCGGCCTGGGGCATGAGCCACCAAACCCTTGGTGCTGCAGAGATGCTGCTCCTACAGCTGCCAGTGTGTCCATTCCTCATGGTGTTCCCCACTGTATTATGAGATAGGAGGGAGAGAGATTTTCCTCCAGACTCAGGGTGGTAAGCACTTACTTTATCACAGACAAACAGCAGGCAGGGCTGGGAGGGACAGTAAGCTTGGGGGTCCTCAGCTGGGCAGGGGAGGGGATCTCCCTGCTCCAGCTAAGTTTCCACAAGAGTTTCAGTCTGTTTTCACACTGGCAGTGCTGCTATCCCCTGTTGTTTCTGCCCCACGAGTGCTGGTATACCTCTCTGGCCCCTTGATAAGCAAACAGAAGTAGCTGGGTTTATAGCAAAGAGAAAAGAAGGGAGCAGTTTTCTGCCAGCTCAGTGCTTTCAACCAGCCCACCAACGAAGCAACTGAGAAGTGATCCCAGCGCAAGGTGAGGGTGGCAAGCGGGAACTGGATCCTGTCTGTGTAAGCTCAGATAAGAGCTGCAGTCAAAGGTGCAGGGGTCAATCAGGAGATACAAAGGCCCTGATTTGTGTCCCACAGGGAGGTCCTGATTGCTCCTCAGGCTGCTGCCAGATGTTAGCAGCACGTTACACTGAGGTGGACCATCCCACTGCCCCAAGGTACTGCCAGCTTCACCCAGCCCACACAGGATTTTTTAAAAGCCTCGTGGGGTGGAGGTGCCACAGTCTCGTCAGACAGCTGCTCCAGGCCAGGCAACAGCTGTCCTTGCAGTTATCACAACATAGAAAATGTTACCTATCATCTCACCTAAGCTCATTGTTTCAAGCCTATCCCCAGGGCACAGGGAACTGTTTCTGCTTCTTCCCTTACAGTCCCTTTTTATAAAACTACGAGCCCCTTGGGACCTTAAGCAGTTGTTGATGCCTGGTCTCTCCTGGTGTGAAGCACTCGTGAGTGGGTGTGGCTTCTCTCCTCCTACATGTTCTTGCAGAGCCTCACTAAGCAGCCATTCTCCTGAAAAGGTTGAGTTTCTCTCCCTGCCCCAGTAACCTGGTGCCTTTGCCCCCCACAGAGGGACCTTCATCGAGTTCCGCAATGGGATGTTGAACATCTCCCCCATCGGGCGCAGCTGCACCCCAGAGGAGCGAATTGAGTTCTCCGAGCTGGACAAGGTACCTGGGCCAGACCTGGGCTCAGCCTGCCCTTGGCTGGTTTTGCACTGCCACAGATCTCAGGTCGCATGTGCTCCCCCCTTCCTGAGGAGAAGGGAGCCCAGCTGCCAGCTGTGCATATGCAGCACTGTGAAGACAGGGCTGGGAGTCAGAAAACCCAAGGGAAGACACAGAGGAGTGGAAGAAATTCGATTTCATTGGGGACCACCAGTGCAAAGGGGTGGCCAGCAGGATTCCCTGTGCTGTGGGAGAGCCCCGGGGAAGGAGGCACTTATTTAGCCATGTGTTTCCTCATTTACAGTAGCCAAAGATGGCCCAGCAGCTATCTTCTCTCTCCCACTCTCCCAGCCCAAACAGAGCTGGAACTAATGGGCTTTCCAGACTGGGAGGGCCATGGCAGATCTGCTGGGCAGGTCTCTGGAGAGTTTGGCCCATGGTCATACTAATTTCTGTGTGAGGGAGCTTTCTTGGGGTTGAGGGATCAGTTGGTCTTTGCAAGACTTTTTAAGCAAAACTGGAGACCTTGGGTTACGAACTGGGCTTCTGGGAAACTGAGGCAGTTGCACTTCATTGCCAGGGAAGGTCTGGGATCTGCTCTTCCCAGTGGACTGAGCTGGTGGCCCATTTGGACACTGGGCAGGTGGAAGCTGGCTAAATGGCATGACACTGGGGCCCAGGGCAGGGGGGAAGCAGAGCTGTAAGGCAGTTGCTCAGCAGACAGGTTATGGTGGATTCTGGGAGACATCTCATTGTTCAAACCTTCTTTCCTTCCCTTTCCTCCTCATCCTCCACAGAAAGAGCGGATACGGGAAAAGTTCGTGGCGGCCTTGCAGAGGGAGTTTGCTGGCAAAGGCCTGCGTTTCTCTCGAGGTGAGCAGGGAAGGCTTCCTTGGCTTTGCCTTTTGCATGTTTCCCATAAAACTCTGGGAAGGGGAGCAGGAATCCCAGCTGTTCCCTCTGAGGTTCTGGAAACCCTGAGAAGAGCAGAAGGAGCTTTTAGTCCTGGAGAGCTGCCACAGGGGGATTACGTTTGCATCCGTGACAGGGCCACAGCAGAGAATAAACCATGCTGCAGATTTGCCTCCCTGGGAGTCAGCCAGACAGACAGGTTTCCATCCTGTGACATTATCCCTGCCTTAGTTTCAGTTAGTGGAGGCCACTGCTGCCCAGTGGGTCTGTTCTGGCTCAAGCATCAGCAGCAGGGCAGCCAGCAGAGCTCCAGGCACATTCACTCTTCTCTAGGAATGAGATAGGAGCCTAATATATGCCTTGGCTTTGGGTTTTTCTTGGGACAGTTGGCTGCAAGGGAAACATCTTTCTTCCTGGAGGAAGAGCTGACAAGGGGTAAGGAGTTTGCAGTTCCATGCCAGGGGCTTTTGCAGGGTCACTGCTTGGGGTGGCTCTGACAGACAGCTTACCAAAGGCAAGGAACTGAAGGAGGGGCTGGATTGATCCTGGGGGTCTGGCCAGGACAGGGAGAAAAATGAGGGTGTGTAAGTTGTGAGGATGCTGCTGGAAGAAGACCCTCTGCAGGGGGTTGAGATAAGAAGGTGCCATGTGGCAGCCCAGCCAAAGGGTAAGGGGGTGGTAAGGCTGAGGCAGAGGGTGACACCCAGGCCAGTGCTGAGGCTCTGACTCTCTGATCCTCCAAGGGTTCCTCTGAGAGCCTCCACTTGCCTTCAGCATCCTGCCAGGGGCATCCTGTGCTGCCCACAGCACTGGCACACACTGTTTGTCCCAGCAGAGACAGACAAGGTCCCCACTGCTGTGTCCCCTCAGGCACAGGGTGTGAGAGCAGGACAATGGGCCTTTCTTCCTCTGACTTTGGGAAGCTGCCACGAAGAGCCCAGGCCAGCTGTATAAAAACATGAAGGGGAGCTGTGGGCCCCCTGCTCCTTCACAAAGAGAACATGGGGTGTCTCAGGTCAGGCATCTGAAAACAGGGCAGGCAGAAACATAGCTCTTCTGCCAAGCTGGCTCCATGTGCCTTCTCCCTGGCTGTGGAGGATGCAAGGCCCAGAGGTGGTGGGAGATCTCCCTGCAGCCCCCTAGGTCCCTGCTCTGCTTAGGTGAGTGACAGTGCTGGCTGGCTCATAGCTCCTCTTCTCTCTTTGATTTCCTACCTGCTGCAGCTGGCATCAGGAGCCCCTTCTTACTGCCCAGCTCTGTTTAAAAGCCTAGAATGCAGTGAAAGGCAGTGTTTTTCAGAGGTGAATGGCTTTGGATGCTAAACAAGGAAGGATTTTAATGATGTCAGCCAAGCTTAGCCGCTGCTCTAATGCTGGATCCTGCTGCAAGCCTGGGGACATCCCATCCCTGAGATTGTAGGGCACTTGCTCCTGTCCATATCACAGTGTCCTGTCCAGGGCATGCTGTCCAGTTCCTCTGCTCTAAGCTGGACACACAGGCTCCATCCTCAGCTCCTCAGGCTCCAAAGAGGGTTGGTCTGGGATCCCCAATCCAACAGGGACACTCCAAACAGCCAGGGAGGGGAGGTGCACAGCATCAGGACTTGCACATTTGAACAACCTGGGGCATTGGTGCCTCTCCTCCAGCAGGGACTGTCCCTATGAGTATCTGTCTCCTCACCCCCCTCCTTAGAGATGTAGCATTATCATTTAAGAAGGAGAGTGTGAAACTCCAAGATTTCTGGTGGATACTCCAGATTTCCTGGAGAAGATGAGCAGAGACCTGGACTGGCAGGAGGACACACATCCCAGCTCAAATCCCCATACCTCTGGCTCTGAGCAAGACCTAAACATATATATGCCCAAAGTTGCATCCTTCTTTTGGGGAGGAACACATCTTGGTGTTAGCTCAAGGGTCCCTCTGCAGCCTGTGCACACAGCAGTACAACTTGAGAGGATGGGGAAGCTGCTCCCTCCAAGCACTCCCAAAAGGCAGCAAAGTGCTGGGAGAAACTCTGCCTGGTCTAACAGCAAGGGCTGGGAAATTGGTCAGCCCTTGGTGGCTGTGGGTGTCCATGTCCATATGCATGCTGTCTGGGAAAGCTCCCTTCCCACAGCATGTTTGGTAAGTGTATGACCTGACTCGGTGCCTCTCCAGGTGCTGGCAACCCTCACTTGACTCTTGTGCCAAGAGGTGACAGGACAGGGTCGTGCCCTAGTTATGTCCATGGGTTCATGGTACCTTCATGGCAAGTCCTTGGTCCTTGACCAGTGTGCAGGAGCCCACAGTCCCTGCAGGGTTAAGGAGCATCAGAACAGTGATTTTAGAAGGACCAGTGAAGTTCCAGGCAGTAACCTAGGAGAGTTTGGTGCCAGTCTCCAACGTCATTGTCCCCTGTTGGGACAAAGAATGTTCTGGTTCTATCTGCAAGGCATGACCCAAAATCTCCCCCAAAAGATGCCTCTCTTGGGAAGAACCCGCTGGTTCCTGCTTGCCTGCAGAGAGGCTGTGCTAGTGTCACCCCAGCCATGCTGATGTCACTGCAGCCTGTTGTCATAGGAACAGCCTCTGCCACTATCCACGTGCCACGAGGAGCACCAAGGCAGAGCTGATGTTTGTGGCTGCTCCTTGGGCTAGGGGCTCCCTACAGATATCCAGCCCTGCCCATCCCAGGGTGGGAGGACACCCTGCCAGCTCCCAGCAACATTGCCTGATGCCATCCCTTCATCATTGCCTGATGCCATCCCTTCTCCCTTCATCCCATCTGCAGGTGGCATGATCAGCTTTGATGTGTTCCCGGAGGGCTGGGACAAGCGCTACTGCCTCAATGTGCTCGACGACGAGAGGTTTGACACCATCCACTTCTTTGGGAACGAGACAACCCCTGTGAGTATTCCCCACTCACCCCACACACGGCTGCTTTCTCTCCTGCTGCTCTGTCATGGGTCTCATGCAGTGCCAACACAGACCTTTAGTGGTGTGAGGGGGTCAGAGGCTGTCCTGTGGCAGCACGGGGGAATCACCTTGGATTCACTGTGCTGGGAAGCAGGTCCACCTCAGCATTGCTTTCCTTGCCCCAGCACCCTCAGGAGGGCAGCAGC
Source organism: Climacteris rufus (assembly GCA_013398175.1). Classification (NCBI taxonomy): domain Eukaryota; kingdom Metazoa; phylum Chordata; class Aves; order Passeriformes; family Climacteridae; genus Climacteris; species Climacteris rufus. The sequence goes on from VZRZ01007536.1 coordinate 27,366, forward strand.
CACTCTTGTGGCCTGCATGACCCAGAACACAAGCCTCCAGCACTTAGGAAAGGACTTCTCAACAGCAGGAACAGCTTCACCTTCCTGTTAGAGCAGTGGAGGAGGATGCTTCCTTGCTGCTGTAGATCAGCTTGGTCACCCACCCAGCTCTTTGCAGATGCTGGCAGCCTCTGCTCCCCAGATGTGCCCACCCCACCTTCTGCTAGCCCCTCCACGGGCAGGACAGGGGTTAACCCCAGGCTTCTGGATAAGCTTTGCTGATTTGGGACCTTCCCCATCCTGTCTATGCTCCTTCCCTGGCACTGAAGGGGAGGCAAGAGGGAGGGAGCAGAGCTCCCAGCCCAGTCTCTTCTGCCCTTCTGGGCCAGCAAAGCCCTGGCTGCCCCTGCCCACCAAGTCCCTGCCTGCCCAGCCGCTGGCTCCCACCCCAACTCCTCATGGGACAGAGCAAAGTGCAGACTCACAGATGAGGTTGTTCTGGCAAGAGCCTGCTAATGCTGTCCCTATTTTCTATTCCCCTGCAGGGAGGGAACGATTATGAAATCTATGATGATCCCCGCACTGTAGGACACAGTGTCCAGTCCCCCCAGGACACGGTCCAGCGATGCCGTGAAATCTTCTTTCCAGAAAGAGCAAACGAGTGCTGACTGCCAGGTCCCTGCAGCCCTGCCCCAGTCCCACCCTCTCCCCCCACCAGGAAAAGCACCTTCATTTGAGGAATCTGCTCAGGGTAGACCAAAAAACACTTTACAGAGCTGGTCAGGCTGTAACATGTGAGTGTGGGTGGATGGCAGGAGGGGCCTTGGCTGAGCAGCCCTTCAGCAGTGCCCATCTGGCTGGGGGGTCATGGCACCAGACCCTCCCCGCCTCCAGAAAAACTTCTCTCTTGACAGTTCAGCTGTGGTGGGTGGTGATGCAGATGCTTTTGTGGTCAGAAAGCATTTGAAGGGGCCAATGGAGAGCGTGTGTGTGTCCATCCCACACTCCTTCTCCTCTTCTCTCCTTTTCCACTCAGTTTCTCTTAACACCCGTGCATGAGGGAATGTGCAGCTCACCTTTCTCTCCCCCTTGAACCTTGGCCAGAGAGGCTGGGGCTGCTGAGGCTCAAGGCATTCACTGGAGCTGCTCTGAAGCAAGAGGCCAGGAAGGCCATTTGCTCCAACCTGTGGTAGGAAGGAGTTTCTGCCATCCCAGCTTATTGCACCAGTGTGTATTCTAACGGTGAGGTCACCATGTCCTTCCCCTCAGTGCCACAGTGTGCTAGTCCCTCCCTACAGATGACCTGGGAATGATAGCTTTAAAATGACTGGGCTGCTGCTCTGAGCTTTGCTGGGGTGCATGAAGAAACCAGTTCTTCTCTTTAACTTACAAAAAAGCCCTGGAGTTTATTTTCTATATTGCTATTCTATATTTTCAAGTCAGATCTTGCCTGGCACAGCTGGAGGATCCTGGCACCGGGTGTGTGCAGAGCATACTATGGAACAGTTTGGGGCAGAAGGCTTTCTAATGGTCTTCCCACACCCATGTCCATTGGGCATCACAGATCACAGGATCACCAAATTGCTAACGTTGGAAGGGACCTCTGGAAATTATGTAGTCCAACCCCCATGCCAAGGCAGGGACACCTGGAGAAGGTGAGTGACACAAGAGTGTGTCCAGGTGGGTTTTGAATGTCTCCAGAGAGGGAGATTCCATAATCTCTGGAACAGGACAGCCTGTTCCAGTGCTCTGCCACCCTCAATGTAAAGAAGTTCTTCCTCCTGTTGGGGTGGAACTTCTGTGTTTTAGTTTATGGCCATTGCTCTGTGTCCTGTCACTGGGCACCACTGAGAAGAGTCTGGCACCATCCTCTTGGCACTCACCTGTGAGATATTTATATGCATTGATGAGATCCCCACTCAGTCTTCTCTTCTCTAGACTGAACAGGCCCAGCTCTCACAGCCTCTCCTCATAATAGAAATGTGTCTATGTAAAACCTTACCCAGGACATTCATAACAGACCAAGTCCCCTTCCTTCCCCAGTGCTCAGCTTCTCATCCTGCTGCCAGAGACATTTTCAGAGAGGGCCAACCCTGACCATACCTGGTTCATAGAGCCTGTAGATGTATTTGCTCAGCAGTGCTCTCCAAGCTTGTTTTTCCAACCCATCTCATCCCACACCCTCAGTTTACGTGGTCACCTTTAGGGAGACAGGATGTCCAGTGCAGCTGTTGTTTGTCCTATTCCACATCTCTCCTTCAGCCTGTGACCTTCTCCCTCACATTGTCCTTTTATTCCTGGCAGTTGCATTGGGGTGACACTTGTCACAACTTGGTGCTGAAAAGGAGCTCAGGGATCCTCTCTAGGGAGATGTCCTGCTTGTAGCTCCTCAGGGTACACAGATCTGGTTTTTGTGGACCTAGTGAATGTTGAAGGTTCCTGCAAACCCCCCCACCATTGCTCCCTAGGAGCCTTTCTCACCACATCCCTGCTGGTATGGCACTGCCCCATCTCTTGGTCCTGTTTTCTCTCCCCTTCTTCTGTTCCTACTGTCTTTGTGGCTCTCCATTTCCCCTGGCAGCTGGACTGCAGGGAGAAGTTTCTCAGCAAGGCACCACCACCTCCCTCAGGCGAGATGCACTGGTGCTTTTAGACCCAGGGCAGGGCTCCCACGTTGCCACGGGCGGAGTCCCTGGTGGCCCTTGGCACTGCTGCCTGGCCATGGGAGCAGGGATAGTGCATGACCAGTGCTGGTGGGGTGCTGTGTCCTGCAGCTGACCACACCTCCTAACAACACATCAGATCTCTGCTGCATCACATTTGCACAAGCACAGCGGTCTGTCCAGCATCCAGAAATCCCCAACGAATGCACAAATTCCTCTTTCTACCCAGAGAAGATTTCTGTGTGGGAGAAGAGGACCTGTTGGAGAAGCCTGCATGCAGGATACCCTTTTCACAGGTCACGGGTTTTGGCCCTGCACCGCAACCTTCATGGAGGAATTTTGTGTTTTGTGGTTCCTCCCTCGCTGTTTCACTGTGGATCAGGTTATGTGTGAGTCGTGGGGATTTTATTTTTCCTGTCAGTCTGTTCATAGCCAGCAGGATCTGTGAGTGAAGAGCAGGGCCTGGCCCTGTCAGCCAGTGGGGCACTGTGGTGGCCTTGGGGGCTGAAGGTGACTTGCACCTTTGAAGGGAAAGGCAGGCTCTCCCCAGGGCTGCCCCTGGTGGGGGCACATCCCATGCTCAGGATGGGGGGAATTGCAGGGTGAGCAGAGGCAGAGGTGACCTTTGAGACACCAGCCATCGCTTTCTCTGCTCAGGAGCTCATGTGTGCACGGGTGGGATCAGGAAACTTCCCTGTTCCTGTCCCTATCCCTGTCTTACACTAAGCCTGGGCTAGTTGAGGGCACCTCCCACCTGGAAACCCAGTCCTGCCAGAGGGATGAGGAGGAGGAGGATGGAATCAGAAGTAGTTGGGGTGGCCGCAGAGTCTGAGAACCACAGAATAGTTGAAGGGACCTCTGGTCCCACACCCTGGCTGTGCTGTGCTTTTGCAGGCAGGGAGCCCTCCTCCTAGGGGACAGATCATGCCTGTCCCTGACCCCTTTGCCACGATGCTCCTCTCAGGGTGGGTGTCTGTGGCACAAGTGGGGGTTTCTCCTCATGGACGTGAGCGAGCAGACGTGGTGCGCCGCACACCCAAGACTGTCTTGCTGTATGGATCCATATCAGTGTGAGATGGGTGGCTCCTGGCTGGCTGATAACAACTGTTAAATAAGAAATATATTTAAATACATAGATATGTATATTTAAAAAATTTAAATCGATCCTATTAAAGCCACAACACACAGCAGTTGGAGGCAGCTTGTGCTTTGTGCTGGGCTGTGCAGGGTGAAAGGCAGCCACACTTCAAAGTCCCTGCAGCAGTGGGGGACCAGCCCCAGTCCTGGTCACCTCATGGTGGGCAGCAGCCTCCTGTCCCAGAGTGCTCCCCATGAGCAAGGCTGGAACACGTCCAGCCACCCTGGGACATCCTGTGTGGAGGTGAGTGAGTCTGTTCTGACATCTGGATAAATCCCTGGACGCTCCAGGTCCTTTACCTGAGACAATCATCAGCGTCCACACTGTGACGCACACACACACAGGACAAAGAGCCAGGATGGGCAGGGCTCATGGGAAAGTCACTTTTAATGGTTTATTGCCAATGTTACAAAGGTTGACACATGGTCAGACAGGCGGGACTCACACCGGAGTTGTAAAAACACCAACAAGTCTAGGGTTTTAGTTTATTTCCAAAGAAAAGAAAAAAAATCCAACACTTTGCCTTGGCCAAGCTGACTGCATGTCCTGGGGATGCCTGGAGCCTGAGCCGTGGTTGTCACAGCCCCTGGGAGAGCCAGGCTTTGGGTTGGCAGTGAGATGGGCCAGAGGGTGCCGGGGCAGTCCCCACACCAGCGTGGTGGTCCTCCCGAATCCACAGGGCCCAGCTGTCCTGCGTGGCACCAGCCTTGCCCCACTCCTCTCCCCACTTACCGTCGGCAACAGCGGCAGTGAAAAAGGTGGCACACGCCCCACTCCATCCATGCTGAGGACCAGCAGCACCAGCAGCTCCTGCTGAGCAGGTGCCCTGCGAGCTGCCTCTCACCTCCTGCCCTGCTCAGGGGGGCTGCTCGCACCCCACTGTCCCCAGCCCTGCTTTGAAATGAACCCTCTAAGATGCTGATAGTTCCCAGAGCATCAGCGCAGGCGCCGTTCCCCTGGGGCCAGCTCAGGGCCAGCCCAGTGCACATTGTCCCTGTCCCAGTGCCCTCTGCCCTGTCCCTCCCTGGGGCTGTGGGAGCCCACCTGGCCAGGGTGTGGCAGAGAAGACTAAAAACGAAGTTTGTGCTTTGTATACGAGACCCTGCCTACACCGGGGAGGGGCTGGGGAGGAGGTGGCTGCGCTCACCCCACGGCTGGGGCTGCTCAGGCCCCTCAGCGTCCCAGCAAGCTACAGACATGCACACACACACACACACGCGGTGCGGAAAGGGGGTCCCCAGGGGGCCGGGGGGCAGGGGAGGAGGAGAAAGCGGCCGCCTCCCCAAAACCATGTCAGCACCGAGCTAAGGAAAGTGCGTTACTGCCTGGCAGCGGTGGGGAGCACAGAGGTACCAAGTGCCCCCCTGCCCCATGCCCAGGTGCAGCCCCCCAGGCACAGCACCGAGCACCCCAAGTGCCCTGCCAGCAGCTGTTTGCCTCTTAAAACTAAATGTTTGCCCTCTATAAACCACTCACCTCCCCATGGCACCGCTGACCTGAGATCTTGTGATGGAGGGATGTGGCTCAGGTGGGTGCTGTGAGCTGCCAGCGATGGGGATGGGTCTCAGCCACCCAGACCCCGCACAGTGATACTCCACCCCACACCACCCTGTTTTGTCCCTGCGCCAGGGCATGTCCCACTGCAGCTCTCCCACTCTGGACCGAGTGGGGTGCCCATCTTGTCAGAGTGGAGTTCAGGAGGATGAGCCGAGCCACCCAGCCTCTCCCCACCCCTTCCTGCTCTCAGCACCTGCTTCAGCCCAGTGCAGCTGGAGGGCTGGGGGGTAAGACTGGTTCCTCTGTTCCCCGTGGCCTCGGGGGCAAGGAATGGAACATGGGGCTCGGTGCTGCCCCCAGAGCTGGGGGGCGGCCAGGGAGGGCTCTGCTTCCCCTGTCCCCCTCGACAGACACTTACAAACACACACAGAGAAAGGAAACCGTAACCTTATAAAAGACACTGAACGCAAACGCCTGCATGTTCGGGGGCAGCCCCGGCCCCGCCGCCGCCTCGGCTGCCCCCAGGCGCCCTGCGAGCGGCCGGGCAGGCTCACTCCCTGGGGCTGAGTGGCCGGCGACCCCATGGGCCCCTAGGAGCCGATGATCTGGCCGGACCATGTCTCGTGCTTCGTGTGGGGCGCCAGGTTGGTGAGGACCACCTCCACCGCCTGGAACTTCTGGTTCTTGGGAGGGATAGGGCAGACCTTGTACGTCACCTCGTCCCCCTCCACTGGGACGTACTCCCCCTCGATGCTGCAGGAGAGGAAAGGAGAGGTGGTGGCGGGGGGCTGCGGCCAAGAGACAGACCCCTGCCCCGGGCCACCCAGAACCAAGGAAGGCACCTGACTCACCAGCTGTGCCTTGGGAAAGAAAACCCACACGTGATGGAGGGTAAAGGACAAGCAGAGAACCATCCCCACTCCATGGAGACATCCACACCCCAGCCCGCAAGTCTCCAGCCCCATGCTGATGGCATGGCTCCCCCGGGGCCTTCGAGCACTGTGCAACCCTGGCACTTACTCAGACACATGCACAAAAATGTCCTCTGTGCCATTCTCTGGGGTGATAAACCCATGGCCCTGGGAGCGAGAGAACTGCTTGCAGACACCCTTGAAGATGGGGCCGGCGGAGGCACGCGCTGTCCTGCGGGAGGAAAGGGAAGCAGATTTTTCACTGGTGGCACTCACCTGGGAGGTAGCACAGGGAGAGGCTTGCTCTGAACACATGATGGTTCTGAGGAGAGTGCATGGCACCCACCCACAGCACCCTGTGCTGGTGTGGGCAGCGATGCTGGGCACTGCACTGGCAAAGTGCACCGCGTGTAAAAGGTTCTGCAGGCACCACAGGTGACCACGGCTCAACCGGACGGTCCCAAACCCGCGTGCCGGGTACTTACGCCGAGTAGGTCCTGGTCCTCTTGGTGGGCAGGGGGCTGGGCAGGTCCCGCAGCAGGAGGTTGCCCCGCTCCCAGATGCGGCTGCCCTCCCGTTGGAAGGGGAAGGTGGGCCACACCGGCGACTTGGGGGAGTGCAGGGGCGGCACCGCCGGCGGGGCGCTGGGGTCCGACGACATGGTGGGGCCGGCGGGCTCCTCCGTCTTGGGACCGGGCGGGTGCGCGGCAGGAGAAAGGACGCCCAGGCGTGTGGGCCTACGGCCGCTGACCTGTGGAGCAAAAGGGGCTGGGGGTTACAGGCCCTCCTGTGAGGCTTCTGGCAGGGACAATTTGCTGTCAAGAATTGCCCCTCGGCTCCCAGCCATCTGTGGGAGCAGGCAGAGTGCTGACAGCCTTCTGTATTGGACACCAACCCCCAGCAGCACTGGGAATTGCCCCAGGAAGCCTGTCTCAGCTTGAGGCCACCTGGGATGTTCCAGCAAATCAATACCAAGGGAAGAGCCTGGTCTGTGGCTTCATCTTTCAATTTTCAGGATGATTTCAGGTGTTCAAGATGAATTCACTGAAAAGCACACCCTGGAAAAAGAAGCAGTGGAGCATGAGCTGCCACAGGAAGGGACCATTTTGAAAAGGATTCCCATGCAATGCCAGCATGCCTGGCCCTCCAGTCCCAGCCTCTAAGAACTTCCCCCAAGCTGAGATTTCTGATAAAAGAATGAAGAAATAAGGTTGAGACAACAGGTAAGTAGGTCAGGGTCAGGGGTCTGAGATCTTCCCAGCACAGGAGGTTGCCTCAGCTCTATAGGATTTAGGACACAACCCCAGCCTCAGCCAGCGGCTGCTGCCCACCCAGACATGTTCCCACAGGAAGAAGGGACACCAGGAGACTGTGGCAAGGCTGCCAGCAGCCCTCACACCCCTCAGGCATCTCAGTCAAACCACAATACAAGCACAACCTCCTGCTGCAGCCATCATCAGGCTCCAGTTTCTGGCAGGCATCATGCAGTTTGCAAGGAGTTAAAGCCCTCAGGGGCAGAAACCCTGCAGACGGTGTCCTGCCGGAGCCATCCATCGTGGGCACTCTTGTCCTTACTGAAGCACCCCAAGCATGAAACTGGAGGGGTTGTGCATTTTTAAGCCTCCCAGATGCTCTGGTGTGTGATCAGCACTGCAGCCACTTGCTCGGAAAGCCCTTGCTCTAATGATTCCTCTTCCAATTGGTTGCTGCATGTGACTCTGGTGCCTCTGTCCCTGGCTGCCCCACACAAGAGGTTGTTTGGGGGCACCTCTCTTTGGGTGCACTGGGTGGGGGCTCACCCATCTCCATCACTGCTCAGACTTGGGAGTTTCCCCATCACATGGAGCTGAGGAGATGGATATCTCATGGAGTTAACATCCCCTTCCCCACCACCCCCTTCAGCCCTTTTCCACCCCACCAGGCCATGCAGCATCTTTTGAGACAACATCTGCACACACCAGGAATCCAGAGAATATTTAATTTCTTTTCTGACTCACTGTGGCCCTTTGAGACTCGAAGGCCCTGGGGGGGATGTGCAAAAGGGGGTCACCTCCACTCTGAAATTAGCAGGCACCAAGGACATGGGAAAAGATTTCTAGAACAGCTGAAGTGTCAAGGAGGGACCAGGCAATTCCTGTTCCCCTCACCCACCTCCATTTGCTTCCCTTTCCAAGGGATGTGCCTGCCACTGGGCCCCCATGGCTGCCAGTCCAGCTTGGATGCTGCTATGGGATGCTGCCCATATGGGCCTCAGCCAGCTGCCCCCTCTCAGCCCTGCAGAGCCTCACCCCTGGGTCCAGGCAGCAAAGGCCACACTGGAGTCCCACCCCAAGGCAGAAGCCACCATGTTCCTCCTGCCCTCCAAGACAACTCCCAGTCCTGGCCACAAACCCCTTCAAACCATCTCTCCCCTTGCTGGCTCCCAACCCACTCCCACACCAAACCCTTCATGTGCTTCAGTGGCTCCTCTCTGCCATGAAGCAACTGGAGCACACACACCTACATCCTGCTCCACACAAGGGCTGCTTGGCTCCTGGCCTGACAGGCACAGCATCTCCTGCCCCCATGCCCAGGTTCAGCACCTGTTTCCCACATACCCTGGCTCAGCATCTCTTTCTGCCATTCCCAGGCTCAGGCTCACCATCCCCTTCCTCCATGCCTGAGGAGCTCAGAGAGGCTCAGGGAGCACCCAAGGGGGACACCCCAAAGCCAGGCCAGATACCAAACTGCTTCACAGCTGCCATCTGTGCCCCCATCCGACCGCCCTGCCTGTGCTGGTGAGCAGCCTGGCCACTTCAGGTCTGCAAAAAGCAGCGTGGTCCCCATGCATTGCTGTAGGACCCGTCATCTCCCCAGGAGGTGTCAGGATTGGAGGAGTGGGATGATTTGGGGGAAATGGCCCTCAGTTCTCTGCCACATCATGAAGCTGCCACTATGAAAATGGCCTCACCATGGCCCGCCTCCTCTGTGCGGCTTTCGCTGACAGACGAGGCCCTTCCGTTCCCCCACCAGCTTAGGGACAATAGAGGGTATTTAACCTGAATAAGGATGCTTGGAGCAAACTATTAGTATGCTGAGGGAGTTGGTTGACATACACAAGGGGCTGGGAAAAATGGAGTTTTCCCAGAGGGAAAATTAAAATAAGAGGCGAAGGGGTGTGCAGGAGGGGGAGATTGCAGGGACAAAACAGTGTGGGCTGGTGAAGTGGCAACCAAGAGTGGGTTTGCTTCAGATTCACCTGTGGGAATCCCAGGCTCAGGCACCCCAGAAGGCTCCCTGGTTTGAGGGACAAGTGGTGGTGGGGAATGGGAGAATGCTGGGCACCACTGAGGAGGCAGATGTTCTGCTCCTGAGGCCCAATGGCTGAGCAGAGGGTACCCCCCTGGGCAGTTGTTTGTCCCCGGGAGCTGAGCTTGCTCCATGTGGGAGAACAAGCTAGGTGTGATCGCCCACAGGCACTCTGGGGGGGTCTCTTGATGGCCCACGGGGATGTGGGGAAGAGCCCTGGTGTGGGGTGGCAACTCACTGGGATAAGCACAGGGACAGGGCACAGCAAGGCCGTGGGATCCCCATCCTAGGGGGATGCAACACCCAGACATGAGCTCCTTGCTCTATCTCCTGCTTGGAGCAGGAGCTGGAGCAGCCACCCCCATCCTGGGGCCACACCAAGGCTGTCTCCCACAGCCAGCAGCACTCTGCCCCTCTTCAGCGTCTGGATCAAGCATCCCAAATTTGTGGGTCAGCCTTGGTTCCAAACAGCTGAATGCCTGGCTTTGCTGGTGCTGGTGAAGCTGAGACTGAGTAGGAGCTTTGGCACATGGGGGGCTCCAGGGCAGTATCCTACCTCCCACCTCATTTAAATCCTTGCAGCAAACAAAGGGACTGAGGAAATTAAACTCAGGGCAAACGCAGGCTGAGAGAAGAGGGGGAACACAAGCATATCCTCACTAGTGTCTCCTCTCCTCCCCTCCCAGGCCATACAGAGATCAGGGTAAACCTCTCCTGTCCTTCTTCCCTCCCTGTTCTCCACCCCACCATCCTCTCCCCAATCTTTTTTTCCACACTGCAGCCCCAGTGGGCGAGGAGGGGGCACCTGGGCATGAGAGGCATTTTCATCCACTCCTCTATCTCCTGCGGTCACGGTAACTTCTGCTGGGAACGAGAGCATCTCTCCTTACCTCAGGTCTCTCCCGGCCTGGCTGACACCACCCCACAACACTACGTCCACCCCAGGCACGTATCCAGTGCAGGGACGAAATCCGGGTCAGCCGGGGAAGCAAGCGGAGAGACTGCAGCAGCCCGGCTCTGCCGCGGGGCACGGGAAGCCTCTCCAGCGCGACCGCCCTGCACCGCCGCCGCTGGACCTCCGCCTCGCTCCTCCCTGCCTCCCCTTTCGCTTTGCTCCGAGGGTCTCCTGGGGCGACAGTCCTCCGAGCCAAGGCGGTGTGTAAGTGGCACTGAGCTCCCTGGAAGGATGCTCTTCATAAAAAAAATACCTCCTACCCTGTCCACCTTCACTCCTCCCCAGAAAACCATCTCAGAGCCAAACCCCAGAGCCCTCTGGTGACAGGGTCTTCTTCGGCAGCAGCAGCCAGCTTTGCTTTTATATTTTTTGGAGGGCAGGCTCCTGAGCAAGCGGAGCTGACAGTCAGGAGCTCTTGCAGGCGAAGGCAGGAAACCCGGGCCAATTAAGGCAGACAGGCAGTAGACACATCAGCTTTTATCTCGAGATCCAAGTACCCCATTCATCAGCAGCGACTGAAAGGTCTGCGGTTTATCAAATAAAATCACTGTCTCTCTCCCCTTCTTTAAAGCCAAACACATTGACTTGGGTGCTGGCTGTGACCTTGTTTAACTAAACAGCCTTTCAAGGCCCCCTAGAAGGGGGGAAAGAGCCTTTTGAAGAGGCACCAGCCTCTGTCTGCCACTCCCCGTTTATTAGCGGCAGCCAAGAAAAACCCCTCACGCTCCCTCGCCCAGGCGGGGGAATACATATTTAATTAGCTTAATCGCCCTCGGTGAGCCGGCCCTCCCGTGCGGCGCTTCTTTGTGCTCCTTCCCGTGCGCTGGAACCCCCGGGATGCCCAGGATGGACTGGCGGAGGGGTGGCCGCTTTGCTGGCGGCCGTCACGCTCCGGCTCTGGATGTGACCCTTCAGCCGGCCCGACCGACGCCTTTATGGGCCGGTCCCTTTCACGCCGACGCTTGTCTTTGTAAATCCCCAGCTCGGATGCTGTCTGCCACCACACTCGGTGGTGCCGCTGCTCCCCCCACCCCAGCCAACGAGCTGGGTTTTCCAGCAATCTCCTACACGGGCTCTTCCATGCCACTCACCGTCACGTTTTCTCCATCCCTTGCAACTGCTAGTGGCCCCAGTTCAGCAGTCAGGTTCACCACATCTCTAAATCCACCGCAGCAGAAAAAAGGTTTCTGTATGTTAAAAAGACACCCCATCTCCACAGCCGGCTGCCAGCAGCCATCTCCTCACCCCATGGAGCAGGGAAAGCAATGCTCTGGCCCGCTGCCATCCTCGGGGAGGCGGATGCCCCCCCAGACCCAGCTTGTCTAGACACAGGCTGAAACGGAGAAGAGCTACACCCCTCCAGAGACATAAGCGTGTCCCCAGAGCTCAATGCAAAAACAAAAATCCCATTTTTCAGCTGCTTGGCATATTCACCTGCCGAGGGACCCAACAACAACACAGTGGCCAGCGGAGGTCCCAGGGGGGCTGCCATGAGGGGCAGGAACCAGCCAGGGAACCAGGATGGCCCCAGGCAGGGGTTACCGCGAGCAGAGACCACAATGCTCGCTGGGCTGTTTCTCCATCCTTCCTTCCTCGGAGAAGGCTCACAGCCTCTATGTCTGGCAGGTTTTTATAAATGCTGTCTCTGTCCGATGCTAATGAAAGCCTCTCAGCTCCCCCCTCTCCTGGTTTTGGTTACCAGATCATGCTAAGAGTTAAATATCAAGCCAAGCAATTTTCTCGCCTACCCGGTATGGTATAAACCCCGTTGCTGAGACAAATTACTATAGGAAAAATAAAACTAGGCGGTTTTGGGGGAATGCACACTGACAGCGTCCCCTCCCCAGCTAAGCCAATCACACTCCCAACTCCAGAGATCTTTGCTGAGATAGTCTCGCCTACGATGCAGCCTGCTTAGCGCTAAAATATGAATGTCACCTTTATGGATTGATTATAAAAAGCTCCCTTAGTCAGTACTGGGCTGCCCAGTTCTCAGGGAGGCCATGAGGAAGAGCAAGCAGGCTGACAGATGCAAAGGAGAAGCAAAGGGAGAAACCATCATGGAGGCTAGATTTACCTTTTAAGCATATATGCATAATCATCACCCCCAAACACCAAGTTCGTGAGATTTGTTCGCTTCCTTGTGTCGGTTTTTATTTTTGAATTAGCATAGCATCTGTTCAAAGACCTGGCACAAACGTCTTCGTCTGTGTCCTTCCTTCCTCCTTTGTGGATCTAACTTGCCATCGGCAGGAATAGTGCAGCCAGTCCAAAGCAATCCCAATTCCAGCCCCCATCGCTATCAGCCTGCTTTAATAAACCAGATTTTTCACAAATCGCCTCCCGCTCACCAGGCAATCAGAGAGCTGGATCCCAGCTGAGCTCAGCCCTCCGTGGCAAAGCCCTGGATTATTTGCCCCCCAGCCAAAGCAGACGTGCAACATTGCCGCCGCCACCCCCAGGGGAGTTATTGTTCCTGAGGCTCGTGGGGAATAACCAAACCGGAGGAGGGAAGTCACGCTTCACCCTTGCATCTCTCCACCGTCAAAAGGAAAAAGCAGGCTTGAAAGAAAAAGGTGGTGCGTGAAGTTTAACCTCCAGCTACAATAGCCAGGGCACGCTGCGTGGCCATTGTGCCTCCCCTTGCTCACCTCCTTAGCAGCGACGGGCTCCCTGGAGCTGCGCTCTGCAGAGCATCGGTGCTCGGAGGGGCCGGACGCTCCTCCGCTACCCTGCGAGGAGCAGCGGTGTCGCCTGCAGCCCGGCTCCGGGGGGCTTCCTCGGCTGGCTGCCTGCCGCCCGATGGATCTGCGGGCTCTGATGTGCGGATGATGTGCGCCTCGAACACACACGCATCCGCACGCCTTCCCCTGACGTCAGGGCCGGGCCAGGGGGAGCGGGCAGGTGGGAGGGATCAGCCTGGTCATTTCTGAGCGAGGCTTAAAGGAGCAAGTCTGTATGGGGGGCCGGAGGTGACGAGGGTCGGCCCCGGGGGGCTGCATCGCTCCGGTGGCGCCAAGTGACGCACATCGGTGGCACAGCCGGACGCAGTGGGGCAGCCCCACGGGCTGCAGGGACAGCAGGCTGGGGTGTGCACTGCAGGCAGGGATGGGGACAGGGTCCCTCGCAATGGGGGAAACCTCTCCCCTGTCACCCCGAGTCTCACTGGTGCCCTGCAGCCGCTCTCCCCGCGTGTCCAAGCACCCATGGATGCCACTGTTACGCCCAATGCAGTAGGAGAGAACAGGAGGCACAGGCCACAAGTCCATCCTACTGCCCCACTCCCCTGGCTCCCAGCCAGCCGTCACAAACCCAGGTTGCTTTCTAAGGGTCTAATTTCTATCAGTGCACTGTGCCAACTCCCAGCCCCAAAAGATCTTTCCTTTCTGTTTTCCCCTGTGCTGGTGTGACCACGCTCAGGAGCCATCTCCGCGGGCAGAGGCAATGTCATAAATTGGCCTGAGACTTTCTCTAGCAGTGGTGTAGGGCAATGGGATGAGGACAGAGTCCTCAGCTTGCTGATTTCACTGGGGAATAGGGCGAGGAGTAATGGGGTTTAAATTACAAAGAGCAAGATTGATGTTAGACATTAGGAAACCCTTCCTAACAGAACAGACAGTTAATTACTCAAGTAGATTGCCTGGGGAAGCACCAGGGTCTCCATCACTGGAAGCTGGTAAGAACAGGCTGGGTAGGCATAACTTGGGGGAATTTAGTTGACAGCAGCTTCATTTTGGAGTAGAAAGGTGGACCACACCAGCGCATTACCACAGAGGTCCCTGTGATCCTGAAATAAAATTACCACAACCCCAAAAAACCATGGTGCAGTATCAGTGCTGCAGGGAGCTGTTACGGGCATCTTGTGACATGGGGTGGTCGTGGGTTGCTTTTGTTTCCTTAAACTCTTTCCTTGATACATTCTAAGTAGCTGAACACAGTGATGCCAACTGGACCTGTTCCAGAAACAACCCTCAGGGCTGTGGGGTGGTATACAAGTTGTGTGGGAAGCAGAAGGCATGGCACAGAGTCAGGAGAATGGGTCACAACCACTCCACCTTGCTGGATCCATCCATCCATCTATCCATCCATCCATCCATCCATCCAGGAACTGGGTGTTGATCTGGGGTGTCCCAGGGGCTTTGGCAGAGGGATCAGATCACAAAGCACTTGTCTCTCTCCTGTCAGTGAACTATAGTGCAAAGGCTCCACAGACAGAAGAGACCAGACCATGGCAAGGCCACCAAGAAGCACTGAAACCCCGTGCCAGTGGGTTCTGCCATTGCCCATCACGCTCTGCTGGTGGCTTTTCAAGTAGTTTTCCATGACAGAACAGGAGCCCCATTCATGCCCTACAGACACCACAAGGCTCATCTCTTCACTCTACTCTTCAGAACCTTGCAAAAGAAGGGGAGGGGACCCCAGCCAGCTTTCAGTCTCCACTCTGAGTTTCTCTGTTCTTGGGGGACAACTCTACACACCAGACCAGGAGGATCCTGAGCTGGAGACAGCTGGAGGCCAGAAGAGTGCTGGGGATGTGTGGTACAGGCACACCCTCTCCTTCCCCAGTCATTTGTTTAGCATTTGTACATTGAATATCAGAAATACCTGTACACCAGGTCTACCTGTGTGCCCAGCTGAGTGAGCTAAACAATATGAACTGAACAGAGGAGAGGAGTGTCAGAGCCTGGCTCTCCCATGTAAAGGCTCTTGATGGAAAAGGCATGGGGAGCTTGAAGTATGTTTGGCTTGAAGGTGGCTCTGGGCATGCGCTGCAGCGGAGGAGGCAGAGAGTCTAAAGCAGGCAAAAATGATAAAAGGAGAAGAGGGGAAGCTTTGATCAAACAGGGAGTGGGAGTGGGGGTGCCAGAGATGCCTGCAGAGATGGAAGCAAAGGCAGGAGCACAGAGGACTTTGTATGTGAGAAGATACGTCATTCCTTTGGAGTCAATCAAAGGAGGGCCAGAACTGTCTAGATGCAAATTACCACTCACCTCCCCTAGCATCCCTGAGCCAGTTTTCCCCAAGAGCCATGGGAGTGCAGGGGCAGAGGAGATCTTAAACCAAGTAACTTGGGGGCTCCTTTCATTTTCCTCAAAGGTTCCAATCCTGCAGGTAACTTCAAATAGTATTTTCCAGTTTTCCTGTACAATCAAGAGAATGAGAAATGTCTGGGATTTTCTCTGGGGGACAGAAAAACCCTTCTGCAACCCCTGGATTCCAGCAGCAGCTCAAGCTTCAAAAAAAAACAACCCAGCAACTGAGAACTATGCTCTGAAATGTTGGAAACACCCCAATACTGCTGAAAGAGACTCTATAGACTTTATGGATATGTGTGAAAAGGTGTGTACAGGCCCTGTGGATTTCTGGATATTCACCATGTCAGTACTATTGGGACAAAAAGAGACAGCTCAGCAAGACAAGGCTATTCATATCATCTCTTACAGCAAGACACTTTAGCAGCAGCATTAATATAATGTAACTCTGAGCACTACCAAGCTGAGACAACACCTATGTTTTACAGGTCAAAGTTTGGCTTCTGTTTATATTTTTACAATGAAGACAACACTTAGGAAATGTGGAATCCCTCTAGGGAGAAAACCTAGGTGGGAACAGAGCAACCTCTGTCATGCACAGACAGCCCAGGCACACACCACTGGGCATTAGGGAGGGGCTCCCTGCAGAGGGTGAGACTGGAAATCACTTCCCACAGCCTGGGCTGTTACTGGTGGAGGCTGAGAAATGGACAGCCAGACTCAGCTCTGGTGGTGATTGCAGCCTGGTACCTGAGAGAGTGAAGCTCATCCGACACTGCCATTGCCGGCTTTTTTCTCTCCACACATTTCAGAGTAATACCAAAGTACCTGCAAGTTTCACCAACATACACAGCTGCACAGAGAAGAGAAATCCTTACTGAGGAGCAGCCTGCAGCCTTCAACCCTTGGCAATCAGAGAGCTGATACAGGAGGGGGAGATTCTGCACATCTTGCTTGGTGCCTGCACTTTACAATACACCAAAGACCTCGTCACAGGACCCAAGAGAGTATGAAGTGAGACTTCACAGACCTCCACACAGCTGTTTTTTGGGGGCTGTGATTAAGGCTGAAGGGAGATGTGTCTGCTTTGTATTGGGCACCCAAAAGCCCCTAATGGGGCACAGCTATTTGGAGCATGAAAAATGTTAGCTCAAGAACGGGCTAGAAATGGAAGCATGATATGATGTGACTCCATCCAAATTCACTTCTCTCCATCTCCCATGTTCTCCCAGGTATTTCTATTATTCTATTCTTATTCTATTCTTATTCTATTCTATTCTATTCTATTCTATTCTATTCTATTCTACTAGTATACTATTCCCCTGAACACATGCCTCTATTTAACCTTCCAGTTCTTGTATACAAGCACCCAGAGTGATCACCCCGCCAAAACCAACAGTCCTTGCCTAAGTTCTCTTTCTGTGTGTGATAACAAAGCTATTTCTTCCCCTGCCTTCAGGACAGGGAACAATTTGGAACAATTCTCTCCTCTGAAAAAGTAGCTACAGATACCTGCAAAAGCTGCACTAGATAAAGGTCAAACCTTGCACTGCCAGACCTGCATGAAGCCAGGACAGAACAGCAAGGGATGCAGCATGTGTGCCAGCAAAACTGTGCTGTGCCGAGATTAGCACAGCCGTGACTGGAGTGCAGGAGAAAGGAGCCTTTGTAAGGCTCCCTGAAGTAGGACAAGAAGAGCAAGAAACACTGGGGATTTGGGCTGAGGTGTTCTGATAGAGTGGTGTCTGCTGTGCTGGCAGCAGAGTTCCTTGCTGAGAGAGTAGATGCTGCTCCAAGAAAAATGCAGCACTTCTCAGGTGACAGGGGAAATCTTGTTTCTGAGCCCCCCATTTAACACAAACATGCCAAACATGTGCAGACCTGCCATATTTATTTAAACACCACTTCCCCCCTAACTCAACAGATCCTGGTGAGACAGAGTAATTGCAAAGAGATCAAAAACTCCTTGTCCAAGACAGCTTTCTTCTTAATGAGGCCTAACCACAGCATTTCTAACCTTGTTTTCCCCCTCCCATTCCCAGAGAGTTCAACATTTAATGATTTCTTACCTAAAATGCTCGTTACTGTCCCACCACACGCTGCTGGGGAGCGTGGGGGATGACACACTTAGCCTTTGCATCAAAGCCATTATGCTGACAGTGCAGTTTTGACTGTCAGCCAGGGATGTTTGGTTTTCCTGGCAGATCTATTTTAAACACACTTCAAACAACCTCCTTTCATTTTCCCTGACAAATCTCAGACGTTAGCACACCCCCTTGTTTTCTGCCATCCCGCATGCGGCTTCTCCCTCATGCTGATTCCCTCGCTGCAGGATGCACCAAGGCCTCAAAAATTACACCATGCAGGTTGGTTTCTTTTTGGCAATTAATGCTCAGAAATTATTCCAGTTCTGTGTGGTGGCAATTTTTCCCTGACAATACCCTTGACCTAAGCATAGGACAGATGCTGCTTCAAGGAACTTCCAGGTGCTAAGGGGGCTATAAACCCATCTGGGTTTGCTGGAGAGGTGGGCAAACAGCTGAAGGATTGGCTTTCAGAGAGGCACAGACTTTCACCTCTGGGCTCCTGAGCATGAGAGAGACATGGAGCTCCTGGAGCGGGTCCAGCAAAGGGCTACAGGGATGACTGGGGGATGGGAACTCCTCACTTAGGAGGAAAGGATGAGGGAGTTGGGCCTGTTCAGGCTTGGGAAGACTGAGAGGGAACCTCATCAATATGTATAAGTATGTGAAGAGAGAATGATGAGAATGGACCAGGATCTTGGTGGTGCGAAGCACTAGGACAAGAGGCAACGGGGCAGACACTGATGCACAGGAAGTTCCACCTGAACATGAAAAAGAACTTCTTTACTGTGCAGGTGACGATGCACTGGACCAGGCTGCCCAGAGAAGTTGTGAGTCTCCCTCACTGGAAATATACAAAAATCCTCTGGACACAATTCCTGTGCCATATGCTCTGGGATGCTCTGCCATGCTTGAGCACGGAGGTTGGACCAGATGACCCACTGTGATCCCTTCCCACTGACCTGTGATTGTGTGATCTCTGCTGCCCTACCGGGATTGAAGTTTAGGAAAACGAGAAATTAAATCAGAATACCGGCAGCTGTGGATTGTTTCAGCTGCGGCACGGGAGGCATCACCCGGGGAGACACCTGCACGGAGGGGAGGGGAGGGGAAGGGATGGGAAAGAAAAGGAGGAAGGAAGTATAGCGCAGTCCTACATAGGGCGTCCGATTGCTGAGACCCTTTTCACATTTATATTGCCGAAAAAACAGCCCGTCAGGGAGGGTCAGTAGACACCACCAGGCTTCGGTGACGGCAGGTACGGAACCCAGCCCCGCCCCACCTGAGGAGAAACAAAATGGCGGCCTCGGGGGCCCCGCCCCGCCTCACGTCAATCAGGGCGCGCGGCCCGGCAGCCGGGCGCGATTGGCTGCGGCGGCGCCGGAAGTGGCGCGGGGCTGGGGCGCGTGGCGCGGCTCCGCGTGCGGTAGGTGTGTGAGGGGCGCTCCCGCCGTCCCGCCCGCCCCGGGCCCCTTTCCTTCGGGACAGCCGGGACGCTGCCCCGCCGAGCCCCGTGCCACACGTTGCGGTGGCGTCCCCGGCCCGGCCCGGCTCGGCTCCGCGCGGCGCCGCGCCCGCCGGGC
>VZRZ01007536.1:46677-87281 GCA_013398175.1 Climacteris rufus
GCTCGGCTCGGCTGGGCTGTCCGTGCTGCGCTCCAGTTCCCCGGGCCCTTGGTGTCTCCTCGCCCCCCGCCACCATGTTTGTCCTGGTGGAGATGACTGACACTGTAAGAATTCCGCCCTGGCAGTTTGAAAGGAAACTGAACGAATCCATTGCTGAAGAGCTAAACAAGAAATTGGCCAATAAGGTAAAGCGTGGGTCACGTATAGGTTGCTGCAGAAATCGTAACATCCCCGAGCGTTTCTTCCCTTTATTTGTGCCTACTGAGGTGCGCGGGTGAGGTGTCAGAGAGGTTTAGATGTGACGGCCATCCCCAGCGACTGTAAACAAAGAGACAGCCACGTATCATCTCAAAGGGACGTTTTTCTAATGGCTGATGCTGTAATGGGAAGATAGTGAGACACCAGCTGGGGCAGAGAGGCATGGAAGAGAAGGGAGAGCAGTTCCTGGTTCCTGTGTAGAGGAACAATCCAAAATGCAGCCTGAAACACAAACGCAAACTAATCCATCTAGGGGGGCATTTAAAGAAAAAAAGCTATGTAAACCCATTTAGAACAGTAATGCTGGAAGAGAAATGGAGGTGTCAATAGCTGATTTGGCCTGTTCTTAGTAATTGAAATACAGTATGGCAGTAAGAATTTGGACTTTGGTGCTGGATATAAAAAGTGTTCTGTGGTGGACCAGGAGGTCACATTTTCCCTGTGCAGCCCCAGGACTGTGATTAGCATATGGCTTTCAGCACAGGCAGATGCAAAATTCAAAATGCAGCTGTAAACGAGAAGGGAGCTCAAAAGAGCAACCTGGAGGGATTGAGGGTTGTGAATAGCAGATTATACACACGGGTTATGAAAAGCAAAAGTCTTTCCTCATCCTCTGATGACTGGTAGATGCCTCAAATTTTGTAAGTAGTGAAGCTGTCTCAGAAGTAGCAGAGAAACCGAGAATTTGCCTTGTGTCTCCCCATAGCTAATACAGTTTAAGACAAAGGCAAGCCTAGAGGCTTCTGAGAGTGTAACTCTAGCAAAAAAGTATGTTTAGTCTTTGGACAAGCTGTGGGGCTGGTGAGTGATGTCTGTGAGGAGCAGTTTACTGTCTTGGCAGATCAAGTTCTCTCACTGCTGTGAGAAACCAAGGGTTTCTGTTTGTAGCAGTGTTCTTCCAGTGCCAGTGAAAAATGTGCTCCCATAACACTTGAACTGGCATTCCCCTGTGCTGCTGGGGCTGTTGAAGGCAGTGTACCAAAACAACCTCCATCCCATCTCACCACCCTTCTGTTGCTGCCTTTTGCAAAGGTGTGCAGAATGTATGGATTCCATAGTTTGCTTGGTTTAACCTGGTGGATTGCTTGATTTACTGCTTTTAAATTTTTTTTTTCCTTTGGTCAGGTTGTATACAATGTTGGGCTCTGCATCTGCCTGTATGATATCACAAAGTTGGAAGATTCATACATATTTCCTGGGGATGGTGCATCACATACCAAAGGTACACACTTTTCCTCAGTTTTAGAGTGTTGCAGGTTAATTAAAGATCTGGAATTGTTGTTAGGGAAAGTAACAACCTTAAGTTCACAGCCTTAACTCTGTACCTGTTAGGAGGGCAAGAGGAACATGGTGGAAGTCTCTTGTTTCTTTATGGATTTTGGGTACAAATACAGCTTTAAAAAGCCAGTCCTGCTTGCCTTCTCCAGCAGACCATCACTGCTCTACAATTAGAGCCATAGGTTTGGGGTAAGGAAGGGGTTAATTTAATTGAAAATTACTGAAAGTTTGCATGTAGAAAATAAGTTTTAATAATTGTTCTGCATTTCTCTAGTATTTTTTCTTCTTGAAGAACCTTTCTTCTTTCCCTACCTAGAATGCTGAAACCTGTTTCTACATATAGCATTTGCATAGCATTTGATGCTCTTGTCCTAGCTGGAAGTTTCATGGCATTTGTGTTGAAACTTAGACAGATCTGGTTCATCATACATTTCTAGTGTGTCTTTTTAATAAGAAATGACTCATTTTTTTACTTTGACTCTTGGCAAATCTGAGTAAAAACTGGAAGTCAGTGCATAAAAGCGAATTTCATTTTTTCAAGTTAAGTGAGATTTTAAACTGGTAAGAGATGCATTTTTCTAGTTTCAGTTTACAGTGTGGAAATGTGGGTTGAGCACATGAAATATTTCCTGTTAGAAGGGAACTGCATTGACTATATGTGGCTCCCCTTGTCTAAATTTTAACTCCAGTAGAACTTGTTCCCTGCAACGAAAAGCTTTTCTAATACTGCAGGAGGATGGCAGGCTTTTCTGCTTGCTTTAATCTCCACTCAGCTTCTTAACTTAGAATTACTCCTTGAACTGGGGGAAGAGAATCTATTCTCTCTGAGCTTGGGAAAAAAGTCTGCTTTCAGAATCTGGGGTAGCACTTTGATAAATCCTGCTGTGTCTGGTAATAAGTCTAGTGCACTGCCTAGTTTTATGTAAAATAGGAGCACTGAGTATGAATAGCTAGAATGATGTTAAATTGCTCAGAAGCATTGTCTGGCTGAGATTGTCTTAGTTTAGCATTCTTGTAATTATAAATGCCATGTGCTTAGTTAGAATCATTTTATCTAGCTTGGATGAAACATCCAGTTATGGTAGAGAATCTGATTTAATCCGATAATATTTGATTTAAAATGTTTCATTTAAAGAAAACACAGCATTGTAGACAAAGATAAAAGGCAGAAGTATTACGAGAAAGTATAATTTCAACTGATACTCTTGACCTTGAAGCATTGTGCAGGAATGCTTCCATCTTAACTTGATCAGAGGCCCTGCTCCATGCTTGTCATCTTACACTTCTATTCTGTGAACTTCAACTCTTGCAAAACTGAGGAGCTGGGTACAGGACACTGCTGATCAGCTGCTGCCAGAATTTGTACAAGTCAGTTAGGAATCAGAACTCTTGTTCCCCTTTTTCTATCTAATCAGTGCCTGTACAGAAATTGTAACAGAAACCGGGAGTTTTAGAGGGCATAAAGGATGTGGGATTTTGTTTTAATGTCTGCCACCCTGTGGAAGAACTATAGCTCACCCACATGGACATAAGTTTAATGTTCTGTTTTCTCTGAAGTGCATTTCCGCTACGTGGTCTTCCATCCCTTCCTGGATGAGATTCTCATTGGACAGATCAAAAGCTGCAGTCAGGACGGCGTCCATGGTAAACCACAACTTCTGACACTGGGGCACGTGAGCTGCAGAGTTCTTGGGTCTGTTGAGACACTGATTTTGGGTGGAATAATCCTCTCTCTGGGCTGGCTAAAGGCTGTTACTGGCCTCTGGTGCTGCTCTCATCTGAGGATGGTTGGTAGCTTGAGCCTGGCAGCTTCCCCTGACCTTGATGGTTTTGTCTGCACTCCTCTTTCTTTTTGTCAGTCGTGTGTGTACCCAAGAAGAACAGGCAAGCCTGTCTGGAGTGTAGACTGGATTCATTTCCTTGCTTCAGTTAACAGAACTTGTTTTTTTCCAAACTATGGAACTATGGGCTTGTGTTGATCTGATATGTTTTTCCTATAGTTCTGTGCAAATTCTGTTCATTTCCTGTATCTGAAAACATGGCAGGGAAATGTCTTTGTGAGCACAAAGTGCTGCCAGAGCCATGGAATACATAATTGATGAGTTGCTTTCCTTTCTTGCAGGAGTCTTCCATGCAAACGAGCTCTGCTGCTCAGTTGTTAAATTAGGACAATAAGATTATCTTGGCTGCTTTTGTTGCCGAGTTTGGGCATGGTCCGTTCCCTGATAAAATTCAATATAATGAAATCTCAAGGGGGATGTGGGGGCTGTTCTAACTTTCTGCTGGTCTTTATTTAACATACTACATCTGTGATTTCTAAGCTCTTTTCTGACAGAGACCTCTATAGCATCTGACTCATTTCTTGGAACGCTTTCATTTCCATTCCTGCTCCAAGCAACCTTTTCCTTTCCCAGCGGGCACGAAGAGGGTGCCCTCTCTTGCTGTATGTACTTTCAGCTGGGTGGTTGCTTTGTTGCCAACTGAAATTGAGCGTTGTGGCTCAGAGAATAATTCCTGCATAATCTCGGTGTCCTTCCTGAGAGAGGAAGGAGAATGAGTCTAGAAATGCATTTTAGGAATGGCTGTGGAACATCATTTGCAAAGAATTGTGTCAGTCTTAATCAAATTCTTTTCTCCGCAGTTTCTATTGGATTCTTTGATGATATTGTCATCCCACCAGAATCCCTGCAGCAGCCAGCTAAGTTGTATCCTTTGATCACCTTTGATAACTTTACTACTTCATTTCAAAAGATTGTGCAGTGCTGGCCCAACAGGCATTCACCACTGCAACAATGAAGGTGCTCAGCGGCAGAAGCTGAGCCGTTGTGTCGGGCAAGCCCCGCAGACAACCGGTTATCACAGCTAGACAGGCCCTCACGCTCATTAGGTTTTGCAGGATCATTGTGCCTGCTGATAGAAATGAATGGCAGTGGCCTCTGAACAGCCGAGTTGTAATCCCTGTCTCCAGTCTTGGCTGCTGCTGAAGATAGAGTGCAAGTTTTACCACATCGTGTAATGTCTACATGCATGTGTGTCTGAGGTGAGGTTGTCTTGGGTTTGCTTGTCTGAGGGTCTTTTCTGTTGCTGGGTTTTTTTGGGGTGGGGACCCCAGCAGCGTACGCCTTGGAGCAGGAAAATCAGAAAGACGGGGGTCCTGGGCTGCACAGACGACCTGGGACAACTGTGAAAAGGCTTTGCATTGACTCTCTTCTCAGAACTGTCAGAAAGTGATCTGTCAAACAGACTGCTGATTGTTTCCATCCTTAATCCTTGGCATGGCCAGTGATGAAGCAGAGCAGGTGTGGGTGTGGGAATATGAGACAGAAGAAGGGGCCCATGACCTTTACATGGACATTGGGGAAGAGATCCGCTTCCGAGTGGTGGATGAGACGTTTGTCGATACGTCACCGACGGGTCCGAGCTCTGCAGAGGCTTCCACTTCAAATGCTGCAGAAGAAGTCCAGAAGAAAGAGGCACCCTACACTCTTGTGGTAACTATGTGCATTAATTCATACAGCCTTGTGAATGTTGTGGTTTATTCCGTGTCCAGAATAGCATCCCTCTCCCAAGGAACTGGTTGCTTTAAGCTGACTGTGAAGCAGAGAGAGTCACCAAATGAAAGAGTGGCAAAGCGGAGAAATGAGATTGTTCTTGTGGTTGCTCTGTGTTTGCTGAGTGTTTTCATTGGAAAACTTTGTGGTTGTTAGTGCAGTTTCCCCTGGGAGGCTGATTTAAAGCAAACTGCGTGTATGAAGAGTACAGAGCTGGGAGCAACACATGAAGGTTTATGCAGCAACTGCACAGTCTTTCCTTGCAGTGTTCTGGCATAAAACCCACCTGAGTGCAATGCACAAGAAAGGTGGATCTGAACCAGTGACAGCTGCATTCCATAACTTGGAGGGGAGAGGTGTTATATTTTTAAGCATTTTCCTCTGTTCTCTATGCAGTTTACAATTGCCTGCTCTCATCTTTTCTCCCTGAACAGGGGTCAATCAGCGAGCCAGGCCTGGGCCTCCTGTCATGGTGGACAAACAGTTAACTGCCATCAGAGCCTGCTCCACAGAAAGTCTTTCCAGTGGATCTTAGGGGGATAACGGGACCCTGCTGGTGCTCATTGCTCCTCTGACACTGAATGAGAAATTAGACCTGCCATTCTGTTTTCCCTTCAGCTTCCAAGCTGCCAGAGAGACACAGTTGCTTTCAAGGAGTGTCTTCACTGATGTGCAGAAGTGAATTTACAGGCACAAAAAGCCTTGAGCACAGCAGCTACAAACTCAGCAGGAGCTTTGGTCTCCTGCCCTGGAGGGAAAATTGTAGAGGTCTTTACTTGCCTGAATTAAGGAAAGAGTTGACTTCAGTGAGTGAAAGCAGAAGAGCATATCTGTTGAGAAGTACTGCTTCCTTGGCTGGGAACTTGATCTCAGAGGGGTAGAAACCTGCCTTTCTTTTGACAGGAAGTGAAGAAGAGACAGCAGAAGACTAGAGTTAGAGGTGTGGTACCCTGGAGACCTGGAAAATGTTGCTGCTGGGAGAGCAGGGGAGGTGGTGACGGTGATGTTCGGCTAAGAATGGGAACTTCACCCATGAATGAAGTCAGCCAGAAGGAACAGGAGTGACAGGAATGACAGTTTACCCACAAGTAACTGAGGCTTAGTCAAGACCTCTGTGGAAAACTGCGGGCTGCTTATTGCCCTGAATGGAATGACTTTGTTGGGTGGGCTGTATTTATGCAGAATGAGCTAAACTTTGCAGGAGTTTGACTGAAAATATGTAATTATGAACTGAAACGGACCAAGGCTGCTTTGAGCAAGCTAAATCCTTGTTTGTGGGGGTGTGTTAATACGGTAAGTGGAATAAATAGTAAAAACCACACAGCCTGCCTTCCTGTACAATTTGTGGGGAAACTATTAGCTTCCTGCCTAGCAGGAAGAAAACACTTGCCTCCTGCAGTTTAGCTACTTGGATTTCAAGGCAGACAGTGTTGAGGCCAATGCTTTGCTCTGTGCTAACAGCCAATGACAAACAATTGCCATCACACTCCCTGACAGCAGCACAAGGAAAGGAGGGAACAAAACAGTGAGCAAAATCTATGCAGGGCCCATTGCCAAGAGAGTGATGTTGCATATAATTACAAAGCCAGCCACGTTTGGCAGGAAGGGGCTGTAATTCCCTGGGATAGTGGGTCTGCTTAACCTCCAACTGTGAAAACAAAGCCTGAGTCACCAGCACCCTCCCTGCAGCGTCTTGGAACCCCTTAATTCTCAACTGTTATTCCTGGTGCAATGCCCTAATTAAAAGGGAGCCTGGAATTCTTTAGGTTCACATAGTAAGTGAGGTCCATCTGTGCAGACAATAAGCTTACTGAATGCCACCTAGAGAGGAGCAGGGCTCAGATATGCAACCCTCTAGCTGTGGTGGAAACAACTGCTTGCAGAAACCCCTCAGCTGTTTGTGTAGGTGGAAATCTGGGTGAAACAAGCAAGGGGCTTCCACACAGGCTCTTCTACAGTAGTGTCAGGGGAGGGGGAAGAAAACAGCCCAGCTACTCCAAGTAGCTGTTTTGCTCAGCTCCCCTTTCCCAGGGTCAGAGCTCCCAGGAGTGTAGTGAGTTGGTAGCTGTGTGGCTTTGTGTGCTGTTCTCATGAGAGACTCCTCAACATCCAGCTCCTGCTCTAAGTTGTGCTTGAGGAAAGTAGTTTAGTGCACAGTGCTGGGAAAGCAGATACAGCAGGTGCTCTTTGCAAGTCTGTCACTGCTGCAAGAGTGGCACTGTTGCCCTGGATAGGATTGTAGGGGAGAAGGTGGTCATAATCACATGTGTAGCCTGCAGTAGGTTAATGATAAGAGCTAAATAGTCCAAGACAGCTGTGAGGGCTCTTTTTTTACCACACTGAATTATTGTTTGTTGTTTTGGTTTTCTCCTCCATAGAGCAGTGATTTACAAGAAGTTCTTTCCCACCCTCCCAGCAACAATGACAGGGATCAGGATGATGAATACAATAACACATGGCAGAAGAGATGGTCACATTCTTTATTTTCATTTTAAGTCTTTAGCCATCAGTAAAGTGAATGGGCAGAAAACAACCAACTGAGCAGACAAACCCACCTTAGCTGGTTATTTCCAAATATAAATAACTGTGGGAGAACTGAAATTGAGCCAAAATAGAAAAAGGGAGCTGGGGAATTTAAAAGACAAAAGTAAGCCTAGCTGCACTCCCTTTTCATAGTGTCAGTGAAGAGGAAGTACCATAACAAAAAGGAAGCTATGGTTACATTTGATCAGACATTTATTCCAACAGTAGGCATGGAATTGCACTTTCATGAAAATGCCAAAGCTGAATCGAGTCCAGTGCACTGGGGCATTGTGCGCACTTAGCCTGATTTCTGCTGCAGCTCCTTCATTCTGTTCAGGGCACTGCCAGCCTGAAACCACTCGATCTGCGACTCATTGAAGGTGTGGTTCAGCATGATTGTTTCTTGGCTCCCATTGGGATGCTTGATGATGCATTTCAGAGGCTAAAGGAGGAAGACAGACAGTTTTTATTGATTTGCCCCCTTTCTCTTTCAAGTTTTCTGAAGCTTCTCACAGGAAAATTCCTACATGGGTTTAAAGGGCTGAGAAGGGAAAATTGCAGCTCAGGGTGGGTCTTAACATAAAAGTGAGGTCTCAGTTCCTTCTAGTCAACAAGTCCAGGAATTCAGAGTATTGTACAAGGGTTTCTCTTCACTGTTCTGAACACCACTGATTCTGACCTGCTCTGTATCTCCCCAGACCACTGTCTCTCACCTGGCTGGCAGGCTGCATACTCATCAGTGCTGCCTCACAAGCACACAGCTCACCATGTTTCCCCATCAGTGGCACATCCCTGCCCCTGAGCCCATGACAACACACCCAGACAGTTACCTTTCCAGGTGCAAAGTCTTTCAACCCCACGATGCTTAGCTTGTCCACAGGATGAATCTTGTTGTAGTCTGCTGGATCAGCAAAAGTGAGAGGCAGTAGACCTTGCTTCTTCAGATTGGTTTCTGTGGAGAACAAATGGCCAACCACACTTGTAACACCCCACTGCAGGGAAGCAGGATTACCTTCTGGCTGCCCAGTGCTTCTCACAGTACTACTCCAGCAACAATTACTATCTTTGTAGCAAAATCAGCATATCCGTTGTTTGTGGCATATCTAACCAGGTATGTAACAAGACTCCTGACGGGAGGGACCTTGCCATCTGTCAGCAGGTTCATGCCTGTAGGTGTTAAGCCCTGGGCAAGGCAAACACCACTTCCACTCAAGCCAAACACATCCTGTTTATACACATTGTAGGGGAAGCCTGACTCACCATGGATCCTGGCAAAGCTCTTGGTGATGATGACCCTTCCTCCCAAGTGACGTGGCTCCAATGCTGCGTGCTCCCGGCTTGATCCTTCACCATAGTTTTCATCCCCAATAACTGCCCATTTGACACCCATTTTCTGTGACAAAAGACACAGATTTACATTTGTGCAGCCACTCGAGTGAGGAATTAATAATAAATATTCACCCACACATCTCATTTCAGCAATTCACTGACATTGCTGTGCTATGACACCTTCTCCCAGAAGACTCCCTTTGGTTCTGAGAAAGGAGAGAAATAAAGGAATGAAATGCTTCACAGCAGTTAGGCACTGCCATCCTTGCTGACAAGGGCTGAGGAGAACTGCCCTTGGGATCCAGAGCAAATCTTTTCCCTCCTTTTTCTGCCACCTCTCCTTCCATGGTGCTATGCCAGACCAGCCTTTGCACCAGCCATGACCTCTGCTCTACTTCTGGAAGCGATACGGAAAATTTTAACTTCTCTCTACTGCAAGAGCCAATCTGAGACAACTGCCAAGTTGTCCAGAGGGTAAAAGGACATTTCTTGCGATTTGAAGCCAAATGTTAAAGAACAAAGGAGATAAGGCTAGAATTTATTTAAGCATTAGACTAGTCACTAGTGAAGCATTCCAGGAGGCAAGATCTAGTTAGTCTGATGACACCCGTGCCTCGTGTGCAGAGCCTAAAGGAGTTTTTCTTCTTTTGTCTATGATTTCTGGTCCCCTCTGAGTCACAAGATCCTCCCCCCTCTTCCCCATAGCAGGTAGGGACAGAAGCTCCTACAGAACTGCAATAATTAAATACCAAGAAAAAGCCTCAATGCTGAGTGAATTCACAGCTGCTGTTACTTGAGAGCAGAGAGAGCGAGATCCTTATTCTTGGCACAGACTGCCCAAAGTGTAAACATCCTCTTAAAATAGATGTGTCAGGGGAACATCTCACCTTGTAGTAACGGGCTGTGTCTGGGACTGGGCCGAACTCCTGGGTTAACGCGTTCCGCACGGAGTTGGCTTTGCCGTTCTCGATGTTGATGGCACCGATGAGCAGGTTGTTGGAGATGTTGTCCAGATGGCCACGGAATTTGAGCCACGGACCAGCTGCAGAAATATGGTCAGTGGTGCATTTCCCTTTTACCTGAAGGGTAGTAGAAGAGAAGACTGTCTTAGGATGGAGTAGTGTATTTGACCCTTCCTCGAGACTTTTAACCATGTAGTGTTAACTGGGGGGAGTGATCAATACTCCAGAGGCTTATGCAGCCCTTCAGAAGGACCTCAACAGGTTAGAGACATGGGCAGAGAACTGTCTGAAGTTCAACAAAGGCAAGTTCAGGGTCCTGCACCTGGGAAAGAACAGCTCCATGCACCAGCCCAGGCTGGGGGCTGACCTGCAAGAAAGCAGCTCTGTGGAGAAGAACCTGGGGATCCTGGTGGACAACAAGCTGTCCATGAGCCAGCACTGTACCCCTGTGGCCAAGAAAGCCAATGGTAACCTGGGGTGCATTAGGAAGACCATTGCCAGAAGGTCAGGGGAGGTGATCCTGCCCCTCTGCTCAGCCCTGGTGAGGCCACCTCTGGAGTGCTGCCTCCAGTTCTGGGCTCCCCAGTACAAGAAACACATGGAGCTCCTGGAGCAGGTCCAGGGGAGGGCAACGAAGATGACTGAGGGTCTGGAGCATCTCCTGTTCAGCCTCAAGAAATGACAAATGAGAGGGAAACTCATCAATGTCTATCACTGTGCGAAGGGAGGGTGACCAGAGGTTGGAGCAGGCTCTTCTCAGTGGTGCCAACCAACAGGACAAGAGGCAACAAGCAGACACTGATGCACAGGAAGTTCCACCTGAACATGAGGAAGAACTTTACTGTGCAGTGACTGCACACTGGAACAGGTTGCCCAGAGAGGGTGTGGAGTCTCCCTCACTGGAGATATTCAAGAACCATCTGGACGCAATCCTGTGCCATGTGCTCTGGGATGACCCTGCTTGAGCAGGGAGGTTGGATCACATGACCCACTGTGGTCCTTTCCAACCTGACCCATTCTGGGATCATCACATTTCTTTTTAAAGGCACAAACCCAAGAAAAGCACATCTTGAGTTACAGACTCAAGGCACCCTGAAGCAGAACACAATGGTTATTCTGCATGGTTAAGAAGAACACCCCTTTTCCAAAGGGTAAATTACAAAAATTAGCTTAGCCATGACATCTCCTGCTGTGTCCTCACTTCCCTCAGCAGCAGGTTGTTTAGGTACAAAATGCAATTAAGCCCTTCCTGGTACAGCTCAGCTTCCCTGCTGTGGAACTTCAGCAAGATGCCAAGTGTTACCCACTAAGTTTCCAAACTGCACATAAGCCTTCTCAGCTTGTTAAAACAGAATTCCCAACCAGAGATAATGGCCTTCCAACTGGAAAGTCCCAAAGTACTTGTAAAGGAATTGCCTGTGTCAAAAACTTATACACAGCAGTATGGCTCTTGGGAGTACCTCCAACTCTGCCACTGAGAATCAGGAATGTTCCCATAGGTCAGTTCCTACGGGATTGCATTTCAGACCCCCTCACCATATCAGCTGAAGTTTCCATCCTGTTAACTCACCTCAGGCAGTGAGGAGAAACCCATGTCTCCATTGAAAGACCAAACTGCAATGTTTAACAAGTGTGAAGTAATTTCTCTTTCTATAAAGTGGGAAGAGAACATGCATTCTGATGGATGAGAAGTTCCCAACGACCTCATTTCAGACAAAATACATCTTGGAACAGTCAGTATTAGAGACGCTAATTAAAGAACCCATCCACCTTTGCACTGCAGGTTATAACTGAGACAAATTCTGCAGACTGCATGGTCTGGGCAGGATCATATTGCATGCTATAACAAGCTTCTTTTTGCATTAACCACTAGCCCAAAGGAGAAGAGTCAGTTACAATAGAAAGAAGTACCAGAAGGAAACACCTGGAAGAAAGGAAGACCCTTGCTTCCCTTTCCATAAAAATGTGCTTGCAGGGGAGGGAGTCACATAGCTCAAAGGCACATCCAAAACTTCTAGCAGTTGCTGTGCAAACCCCTGTTCAAGCAGACCTGCCAATGCTCCCCCACTTTGCTCCTGACCTTGATGAGGATCAGCATGTCTTCCAGATCCTTGCCATCCCACTTATCAAAGGGCTCAAGAAGCTGGAGGCGCTGGCTGGTGGGGCTCACATCCACGTGCTGCCCACTGCCATCCTTGGGAGGGTACTGATAGGTGTCCTGGCCTGGGTCAAACTCCTTCCAAAGAAGAAAGGAAAATCATCAGCCTCAGCAATCCACAACAGCACACAAAGAACAAGCCAATACAGGCAACTGCGCCTGTCCTAGCTGTAACACCACGTGTCAAGAAAGAGGTCAGTGCACGTAAGTTCCCTCAGTACATATAAAACATTGCTAGTGTCAGGTCTTCCCTCCCTCTGCCTCCAGACAGAGCAGTTACCAGCTTGGGCAGCTCATCTGCATCAGGTGCCTCTAGTTTAAACTTCTTCCCATCTGCTCCTGTTAGGTAATCTGTCTCGGGGTTAAATTTTAGAGTCCCAGCAATGGACAGGGCTGTGACAATCTGAAAGAAAAAAAAATGACAAATTTAAAGGCATATTCTACCTCCCATCATCGAAAGTCCTACATCTAACAGTCTCAAAGCCACCTGCCAAGCTACTAACCAAGCCACACTGGGCCTCTTCTGCAGGCACCCTGAACTATTCCACAGACCCTCCTCTGGCTGTTTCTTACCTCTGGAGAGGTCACAAATGCATGAGTCTCTGGATTGGCATCATTGCGACCCGTGAAATTCCGGTTGTAGGACGTAACTATTGTGTTTTTCTCTCCCTTCTTGATGTCCTTCCTGTAAAAGTAGCAAACATGCTCATCAGATCCAAATGGAATATTGCTTCTAGATGTCTCACTGCTAGAATCCCCCAGCTTGGTTTTGGCAGCAATCACTATCTTTTAGAGACATGAGCTGATGCCTCGACATGTTTTCCTCCCTTAAGCACAGACCCAAAATGAATGACAGTGGAAATCCAAGTCAGACACTGGTTCTTGCAGTACTTTTCATAGCCCGTGTTGTTCACTTGAACTGTCTAAACAACAATCAAATAAGTACATTACCTTTGGATATCCCCCAATCAGCAGTGACAAAGCCACGTAAGAATGTGTCTCCCATCCCTCATAGTGGGAAGTTTTCTCCCTGCTACTCCAATGATTGAAGTTGGACCAATTCACTTTTCCTATTTTAAAAGGACCATACAAACTCCAGTCCACTCTCTCATAGATTACAGATCTCTCTCCCCATTCTTTGCCAAGTAGAAAAGACCTTCAGAATGTGTGTCCATTCTGCAGCTTCATTCACCTAAAGGGTCAATATAAATCTGCAGTCTTTCTTTTCTCCTCTGCCAGTGCATATCAGGCAGCTATGGCCAGTTGGTTTTTAAACACTTAATTCCCAGTGTGTTGTATTTACAAATCAAATCTGGCTTCATGGAGCATTTTGGGAGCTAAAAGATATAAAGTTAGAGTGAGGTCTGTCTTTCATTTTACCTGTCCCACTGGCCAATGCATGGCCCACAAGCATTGGCAAGAACCAGCCCTCCAACTTCTCGCAGGATTTCCGCCTGGGGGCAGAGAACAATTTTGTTACTGGTAGAAAGCCTGGAATAAGTTTCTGCAGTTGCTCTTTCAGGGGCAGAGGAAGCACCACACCTGAGAAAATTCCCTTCCTTGTTTCAGTTTCGAGTCCCTTTTATATATACATGGGGTTTGACCCCAGTAAGACTGCGTGTAAGTTAACACTGGCAAAGAGCACAGGATGACTTGCCATGATGTTCCCATTCTCTACCTGCTTCAACTTGAGTAATCCAGCTACTCACAGATCTTTGACTGAAGAGCAGTGTCTGGTCTGATTAATATTCTACAGACTTCTGTCCATGTAAGGAGAGAACTGGCAACAGTGCAGGCAAGCACATGTGCCTGCTTGGTCAACTCAGCAAACAACTCAGTTAAGGGGGCAGCTGGTATGGAAAGCTATGACTTGAAAGGCAGGACCTGACTGGAAGAGCCATTAAGCATTGGCTGGACATATCCACATGTAAAGACTTGGTCCCCACACTGTGACAGCATCTAACATCTACTAAATAGTAAAACTATTTAAAACATCATTTTCTACACAGAAAAGGGAAGAAAGTACATAATGATTCCTCTACAGAAATACTTTTTTTAAAGACAATATGAGTTTTGCCGTAAGTTGGTCTAAATTGGGAACCACCTTCCAACAAAAGGGTGTGCTCACTTTATAAATTGGGATAAAAGTGGATTGCAGCTTTGTCATTCCATGTCAGAATCCCAGGAACATGAGGCATCCCTTGCTACGTATACTGTTATCTCCTCAGGTCCTCAGTTCCTGATAACTGTCTTAGCCTTGTTCCATTCCAATCCTGTTTTTATATGCCCAGGTAGTAGAGATATGAGGTCAAAACACTATCATGGTAATGGCAGGACCCACAGGCACAGTAGCACAAGGCTAGTTACTACATCAGTAACTGCACCTCCAGCAACAAGCGAAGACAAAATTTAAGAGGTTTCCATGAGTAACCTCCGGACCCCTGAGTACTGTGCTGAAGACTTTAAGCCCTTCTGTTTGGAAGTGTGAAGAGCAGCCGTACTCACATAACCGTCTCTCTCAATGGTGGCGCGGATCTGCTCTGAACCCGGTGTGATTGTGAACTTGGATTTGCACTTCAATCCATGTGCGAGGGCCTGCTTTGCCACTGCTGCAGAGCGTCCCATGTCCTCATAGCTGGAGTTGGTGCAGCTGCCAATCAAGCCTGTGGTGGTTGACAGAAACAGCGTGGTGGTTACTGCAGCCCTGGTACTTGGAAGATTCTCCCTGACCCAACTCCCAGAAGAAGAAATAAGGGCCAACCACCTTTTCTGCTGAAATGGAACCTGAAAGGGTTTCAGGTACTAACACTGCCAAGCCTCCCAGCAATATGCTGTGGTCACAAGCAACCCCTTGTCCAGCTTTGGAGGTTGCACAGTCAGAACACATTACCTGGTCACTACTATGGTTATTGTTTTACAAGATCTGAGTGTCACCCACTGACACTTTGGTTAAGCAAATCACCAAAGAGAGGCATTGTTCCACAAAGACAGAAAAGGCTTCAAATCAAGATGGCAAGAAATGGAGGAAATGATGAAAAGAAAGCATCTTTGTTACAGTATGAAGACCACATGATGATATGCTGTACCATCCTGATAGCATTCTGGCACTAAGCAGCAAAATATAAATTCTCTTTCAGCTACAGCTGCTGTAACTGTATCCTATTTGTAACACTATCAAATAGTGCACTTCCCACCTGGGATATGGCTTTACAATGTATTGCCATTCTTTTCATTCCTCCCTCCACTCCATGAGCAACAGTTGAGAAGCCAGCTCACAAGATAGCATCCCAAAAGCAAGTGCATAAATTTCCAAGCCTGCTCTTTAGGACAGCAAGTACTAACTTTACTGTGTCCTGAGATCTCAACAGCCACCTGCTGGGAGTGCTGACAGTCATGCTCCTGACAGATCTCTGCAACAGGTAAATCCATGCCACAGACTTTTAACAGAAGTGCTCTTCAACAGGTAACATTCCTGTCAATCCAAACATTCAAAAGTTTCAAAAAGGGAAAAAACCCTTGTCCACCTCTGGAGATTAAAATATCTCCTACTATCCTGGATCTCACCCTACACGCTTGGTCCAGGTAGTCACTAATTTTCCCAGCAATGCATATGGCCATGAAGAGATGACACTGCACCAAAGTCCAAGGACATACAGCAGCAATGAAAAAAATGGATCCCAAGGTATCTGACCAGCAGCTTAACCCAAGACAGCAACATTTACGCCACAAGTATGAAGGCAGAGGAAAGAACAAATGCTACCCACCAACTCTGATATCAACAGGCCAGCCCTCCTTTTCTGCCACAGCACCAATATCTGACACAGGGTGCGCCAGGTCTGGTGTGAAAGGTCCATTGATATGCGGTTTCAGCTTTAAGAAACAGTGACAAAGTCAGAAATTACAGTAGCAAAGAATAACCCCAAACACAGCAGCAAATCAATTCCTTTCATAGCTCTATCTGGAAGCTGTTTAACTAGGATTCTCCTACATGAAGACTGGAGTACAAGCTGTCAGTGAAGCAGACCTGAATGTATCTTATATGTTCTAGCACAGCACCATGGGTGTTGCATCAAACTCCCAGCTTGGTCCTCATTCACACAAAGCAGAGTCATGTCACAGCATCTAAGCTGGCAAGAAGAAAGGAAGCCTTACCTCACTGAGGTTGATTTCTATCACCTGGTCGTACTGGCAACCAGAATCTGGTACCAAGTGTTGCTTGAATTCATCTGCTAGTGCAGCTATATCTGGAATAAGAAAGAGGGAAGACATTAAAACTGCAGCAAATATGAGGAAAAGAAAAAGTCAAGAACAACTAAACACAGGGGGTCCACCACATAGTTCCCCAGCCACTTCATCTACAGACTCTACTTTTAGCGGATGACCTACAGGACCACACAAGGTCAGAAAGTCACAGCAAACAACATTGTAGGAGGATAGTGCTCTCAGAATACACCTTCACTTGAACCCATACTTCCACTCACTTCAACCCCCAGACCCCCTTACCAGCTCGTCCAGTCTTGCCCAAGTATTTCTTCATGCGTGCGTTGTAAGGGAAGATGGAGGTGGTAGCTCCGATTTCAGCCCCCATGTTACAGATTGTTGCCATTCCTAGAGAAGAAGGGGGAGACGAGACCACGCGGTCAAATGAGAAAGTCCAAGGCCACACAATTCTCCAGAAGTCAGTACATGCAGAAGACAGCAAAGCTAAGAGAGATCAGGGCATCAGCCACAGAAACCACAGCTGAGAGGACATGCTGACAACATAATGGCTGGCTCAGTCCCCAACATTTCTATCAATACAGTGCTTGCAACCAGACTCCTCTGGAAGGAAGGAGCCAAAAGTTACACTGATTCTTGCAGATACTGGAGGGGATGACAGGGAACCCCCATTTGCACTGAGCACCAAATACATTTACAGCAATGAGCAGTGTCTCTGCTACCTGCAATGGGTGTCTTGTCCCTCCCTACCATCTCATCTATCTTTACTGGAGGAGCCAGACATTTGCGACAAATTTAATGGGCTGAATAAAATGCTTCCAGTGATGGAATACTATTAAAAAAAACCCCAAACAAATATTTGCTCCCAGCCCTGGGATCATCTATCCCTCTCAAAGACACAGCAATGAAGAAGAATGTACAAGCTGCTGTTTTACATTTATCAAGCTAGAAGCAGATATCACAGGTCAAATTCCTCTGATTTCATAGAATAAAAATCCCAAATTGCTCTCAGTTTGTAAAACCAAGTATTCCAAGTTGTAGCCAAGTCATGCAAATTGAGAGTCCAGCTTGAAGACTGCACTTAGAGCCAAAGGAAGGGACATTTCTTGTAATTTGGTCCTAACTAGTACATTACAGAGAACTGCAAGTTTTGCTAGTTCACATTCAGCACCCAAGACCCACAATTACCTAGTATACAACTGTATATTACAAACTCATGCCTTCTGGTCTATCCTCTGCTCTCCCTGCTTTTCTAAAAGCTTTTTGTATAGCAGCTGTCACACATACACTCCCTTTAACCTGTTTCTTTTTTCTATTCACAGCCTATTTTAAGGCTGACATGAAAATGTTATCCTTTATCGCTGACATCTCCACCCTCTAAGTATACACTGGAGTATGTCCACCCTTATTCTTATCTTGACACACCATCTCACAGGATTCTTCACAATTAACCATCCTGTGTTCTCAAAGTCACAAGAAGATTTAATGGAGACAAGTCAGTTTTTCACAGAGCTGGAGTGCTATCTTGTTACACCACTCTCCCAGCTTTCTGTGTACAAATTGCCAGGCCAGGCTAAGGGAGAACATTTAGTACTTCTTGCCTGATTCCCTTGCCAGCCTCCACAGATAGCTCAACACCCAGCCCCACCAACAATGCACTCAGATAAGAGATCTGTGTTGACTTACCCGTGCAAGAGATTGAATCCACACCCGGGCCGTGGTATTCAATGATGGCGCCAGTTCCACCCTTGACAGTGAGGATGCCAGCCACCTTCAGGATCACATCTTTAGGAGAAGTCCAGCCTGAGAGCTTGCCAGTCAGTTTTACACCAATAACCTGAGCAACATTAATGGGGAAAAAAAGATAAAATATACTGACATCACTTCCTGTCAGAAAAGTAATGGTACGTTGTTCTCCTGCAGGGTATCTTCCTTTCAGACTGCACTGGTAAACGGTGCCTCATATACACAGTGCTTGAAAATCAATGTTCCTGACACACCATATATCTCACCCTTTGAATCAAAGCTTAGTATTCCTTCTGCTCCTACCTTTGGGCATTTGAGTTCCCAAGGGATTCCTGCCATGACATCCACAGCATCAGCTCCACCCACACCAATGCAGATTCCCCCCAGGCCACCTCCATTGGGGGTGTGTGAGTCTGTGCCGATCAGCATAACCCCAGGGTAGGAGTAGTTCTCCAGAATGATCTGAAAATAAAAATGGAATGTTTGCTTGCTTGTTTCTTGGCAAAGAAGGGGGAAGACAGCAAGAAAGAAAACAAGAACAAGAGTTTAGATCACTTTGTATTTGCAGATTTCAGTAGCAAGAAAGTAATTGAATGTGGTTTGGATTGCAAATTCTCTTCCGTTTCAAACTCCTTGTGGAGCATGTAATGACAGAACAAACTACCAAGTCTCAGCCCCAGGATCCTTGCTCATCCCAGAATAAAAAAGAAATTAGAAAACAATCTCCTCTTTTTCCTTCAAGTTCAGGCTTTTGCTAAGGTGCCACCTTTGTTAGGGCTCAGGTCTGTTCCATAGTCTCCACACCCTTCATCAACAGATGAGCTAGTCAGTTCACTTATCCAATGCAAGGCCTTCTGTAGCCTTTATGCTCCCACAGCAGTACAATACCAACAGGCTCCTCCAATCCATGCTGCCGGTTAAAACCTAATTATGTAGAACTTCTCACCAAGACACCAAGAGGCTGCCCTTATTGCTGCTACTGATTCTGTACAAGACTTTTCAACTATTAACAAAACCACAAAACTGTTCTTTAATGAAAAAATGAGTTTTCTGTAGTAGCAACATCGTAGAAAACACAAGCTAATGAACTTCTCACTGCATATTTGCCACATCAACACTAAGGACAGTCTTTCTGGGAAGCACAGAACTCACAGCACAGGCATCACAGAACAGCCTGAACAGAACTAAGGTGGTCCTTTATTAAAAAGACCAAGGCTTTGCTTTTAGAACTTTCAGCTTTATATTCTTGTAGCTCACATAAGATATTTGTGCAAGAAAGGTCACTTTCAAGAGTTGGCAGAGTTGTACTCTGGCAGAGTTGTACTCTGCAGCTGTACAACATGGCCAGTCTCCTCCAGCCACAAGGAGCCTGGTAACCACAGCACGGAGCTGCTGCTGCATGACAGATGCTACGAGTGGTTTCAGAACACAAATGACCTGATGTGTTCCCATAACCTTTTGAAGAGTTCATCTGTTGCGTCACATTAAGTTAAGGTAACCTTAGTAACTCATTTTGTAGCTAAGAAAACACAGCAGAGAGCTCTTGACTGCACCTGATCACAAGTTCCCTGCTGACAGGATGCTTACCAGTCATCCATTCTCCTCTCCACTCCTTTTGCTTCATGCTGCTCTTCAACTTTTGCTGCCTGAGACTCAGAGGAACAATGAAAAATGACTACTGGGCCCTCAAAGCAAACCAACCACAAGCATTTTAGGGACATCCTGACAGAAGTGTTGGTTTCAAAAAAACAAAAAGCATCATTAAGTGGTAAGTTATTTTGGGACTGTGATATTCTTCTTTAGATCCAAGTGTAATAACAAGAGAACCTCAGACTTGGAAACTATTTTGCATTTTATTCAAATTCACCTAGCAACTCCTTATGTGTTGCCATTCTTGAGTACTTGAAGTGTGCTGCTCTGTTTGGTGTCCTCATATAATCTTCTGGGTTTTATGGAACCAAATGCTTACATAATAACCCTAAAAAAAAGTATGTTCCCAAGGCTGCTTTCCCACCAAAAGCAACTCACCTTAACCCTATGTAGCCAGCTTCATGGCACCACCTTATTGTGTCAATTGTACTCAGAGGAGCCAGCCCACAAGCAGTTAAGGTATTTCAAGCTTCTGTGATTCACATGGCATGCTGTTGGCACTAGCTAATCACACATCAGGTTACAGTTTGACCAAAATAACCTTTAAAAAAACCTCGCTGTTGTCCAGATAACTGAGAGAGAGAGCAAATAAGAAACCTCGCCTGCCTCAAGGAAAGCAAGTTGTTTCCCTAAACTGATGAAATTCTCTAAGGGTTTGTACTTGAGCTCTCTCCCCACCCTATGGTAAAAGACCCACTGCATATTCAAAGACTGCAAAACACACATACTTTACCTGGTGAATGATTCCTGACCCAGGTTTCCAGAATCCCACTCCATACTTGGCACCAGCCGTTGCTAGAAAGTTGTACACCTCCTGGTTTATGTCCTGCTCACACAGGGAAGCACAGAGCATTAGTAACATATTTTGTTCTTCCATATATCAAAAGCTCATTCAAGCACATTCCCTTCCCTCACATGCCTGCCTGTAGTTTGCTTCACAGTTTTGCAGCAGCTGGAGGGAAGTGCACATCATTTTTAAAACTAAAACGTTAAGATTAAGACTGTTTGACCGACAGTTGTCACAGGCCATTCAACTTCATCCCACTTGTAGCTCTACTAAAAGCATCTTTTTTAGTTTCTATTTCCAAACAGCACACTTAAAGGAAAACCCTACCAATAAGGCATTTAAAAATGCTCTGCTCACTTTTCCTATTCACAGGGGTTTTTTTAACCCGTTTCCCTCTCATTCTAGCCCCTCTTTCTTTCTCTACCAGGTGTTCCTTTTCCTATACAGATGCTTTGGAGACATTTCAAATCCCTTAGATAACGATTTTGGCTTTATTTTTACAGATTAAGAAATGGAAGTGGAAGTTGCTCACTGCCAGGGGAGTTGGTGAGTGTCATTTGTCATTCTACCAAGTCGCCTCTTTAAGACTCACACAATGCTGCCTTTCTTTCTGCACTGTCACCATTATTGGTGGAAGTCACACCATGAAAATTGCTTGTGAGAAAAACCATGGTTGCCAAGGAAGTATGACACTATTATATCCTGACAGTTCTTGGCAGAGGAGTGGCAGAGTAGATAAGATAAGCACTAGAAGGAGAGAGTTTTCTTAAAGACTGTTCTCATGCAGCTAAGCTTCAGAATAAAAGGAAAGGGGAAACAAGATAATTGAAGAATTGTCTCAGCACACATTTGCTGAAGTTTCCCATGAGGCAGCAGCAGCTCTCTTAAGCCTCGTTTTCCACTGGAAGTTGGGTCACTTCACTCTGTTTTTGCATCTCTCCCCCAGTAAAGCATGCTGATGTGCCAGGAGCAAATCCAAACCACCCTGTGGCCTGCCAGCATTCATTGTGTGCCAACTGGCAGCAGTAGAATCCAGTCAGAAGAAGGCAGGACCTTTACTTGCTCTGCTCAAAGTGGATGGCAAAGGAGGGACTCAGCTCAGTTCAGGGCTGCAGCAAATATAATTGCACTATGGAGAACAAATGCAGGAATTGGGGAAAGGGGAAGACAGGAGGTGAATGGGAGAAAAGAAACTGTCTGGTTTAGTTAAGTCTCAAATTGTTAATTGCACAACTTAGGAATGAGACAAGCAGAGCAAGAACTTCCCAAAATCACTCCTGAGTGGTACAAGTTGCTTTATCACGGCCTGCAGGACAAAGCCAGAAGCAGATACTTCAACACCACAAGTTTCTGAGAATAGATTTGAACTAAAATCTTAAAATGCAGCTGACCCCAGTTCATTGTTTGTAAATTCTGGTATCAACATTCAAGGTGCAATTCCTCCTGGCTCTGACAGTGGACTTAGGCTAAGTCCACTTGGAGTAACAAGATTTCCTTGGCAGATGCATTGTGGTATGTTGGACAGAGATAAATGTGTCTGTATATCACAGAAGCCCCTTTGGGGAGGAATGAGCAGTAAAACAGTGAGCGGAAAATTTAAAAATGGCAGTGAATCAGCAGTTGGACAAACAACACTTTGAAATTCCCAAATAAAACCCAACGTCCTCCGCACTTTTACACACATTTATACTACCCTTGTGAGCCCTGAAAGCTGCACATGCTGCAGTTATTGCTCTTCAGATAATCACTAGCAAATGGTTTGGGAAAGAAACTACTTGCTTCCCCCTCACAGGATACACCAGTGCAATGCAGACATATGTTCATTAAGTTTTCCACACTGCCATACTGCAACATAGAGTAATCTGACTTCCTTTTTTTCACCTTTGAAATAGATTTTTTCTCTCCCTTAGCTGCAATTGCTTCTCTCTCCAGAACACACACGATCTGGGCTTCCATCATTAACAGCTTAAGACTAGCTGTTCCTGCATTCACGGTCTTTTAAACCATGCAATGGACGAATCTCAGCTGAAAAATTCACCAAGATCCATTTATTCTGTTTCTTTGCTGCATTTCACCTATCTACAGGGCTGACCACCACAGGCAGTCTGTTACCAGATCTGACTCCTGGCTGTTCCTCTGGGAAAAATATTAAAATAAGCTCTTCCTTCAACTGAAAGGAGGTTTTCAAACAGACAGAAGTTAAGTCTCTGCAACAGTGACCTTGGCTCTTCGCAGATCCTTTTCACCACCTGACTGGGCCTCGATGAGGTGATCACAGTGGATGGTGGAAGGCACGGCCACTTTTGGCAGCCCGCTGCTGATGAACTGAAGCATGGCCATCTGAGCTGTGGCATCCTGCATGGCCACGCGGTCGGGCCGCAGGCGCAGATAGGTCTTGCCGCGCTCAATCTCCTGCTTAGCTGGGTCATCCAGGTGTCCGTACACAATCTTCTCAGACAAGGTCAGGGGGCGGTCAAGCCTGGGGAGAAGAATTTTAGTATCTGCATCTTGTGTACTTCAACATTTGCCCTTTTAAGCATGCTTCCCTATACTGCTCAGACTGTTAGGGCCTATTAACACACAGAAATCTCCATGCTCTTCTTACAGCACTAAAATATCAACTGGCACAGAGCTAAAACAAGGGTTTAGTTCAGAGTATCAACTGGTGCCATTTTATGCTTTCTTTTCTAATACTCCTATACTGTAAAAGAAACACTGACCGCTCATTTCTTGAGTCATACTTCAGGACAGCAAATGTGGAGGTGAGACAGAGGTCACACTCAATTCACAAATACCAGATCCCACAGCAAGTACAACTAAGTGGACTTTCGTGACCTCAGACCTTTCATCCTGAAGCTGTATCAGTTGAGGAATCTATTTATGTCTGTTGTGAGATCTTCTGAGAAGTAACTAAATCAAGACAACAACTTGAAATGAGAGCTACCGTATTTAACAAAGGACGCAAAGACCAAAGGACAAGTCATACAAACCACTGTCACAGTAAGTGGATTAGGAATGACAATTTAGCAGGCACACAAGCCTCTATCAGCAGATTAAGGTCACTATGTTTGCATATGCTATGAATTTCTAGCCCTTTGTTCCATGCCTAACACCTACAGCAGAACACAGGGGAACATTTACTGTTGAAACACAGTGCAAGGAAGCATTAGCCTGTAACGACCACTGCCCACGCACTGCTGCCCCAGAAAGGAGCAAGAGCCAAGACTCCTAAATGAGGGCATTAAACAAAGAGGATGGAGCCTTTTCTAGCACCTCCTCTGCACTGGCCTGGTTGTCTGCATGTTGCAGTGCTTCATCATATCCTTCAACCCTTCCCACAGTGCCCCACCACTATGCTCTCATGCTTCTTAGAGACACTACAAACCCATGCTTCACTACATTTAGAACTGCCACTGTGCAATGCTGCTCTCCCTAGTAAACACTCCTTATGCCAGGGCCCCATGAGATTTTTTTCCCTCCTCTCTTGTCATTGCAGAGCTAAATTCAATACACTGACCCCTCCCTTCTTCCCTTCTCCACTCTTACCTCTTACGGACAATGTTGATGTTCTTCTCCAGCTTTTCATAATTTATGTATTCATTGGGTTCAAAGTGGCTCATGGCCACCTTGGCCCGCTGGCACAGGACAGGAGCAACATGGTAGCGTCGTACCCCACTATT
Organism: Climacteris rufus; assembly: GCA_013398175.1. Taxonomy (NCBI): domain Eukaryota; kingdom Metazoa; phylum Chordata; class Aves; order Passeriformes; family Climacteridae; genus Climacteris; species Climacteris rufus. The sequence goes on from VZRZ01007536.1 coordinate 70,818, forward strand.
CAAGGCATGCTGAAAAAAGGAGAGTATTAGCACTGGAACCTTGCAGAGAGAATTTCTGTAATATATCAATACAAAATGTTTTTCAGTTTTTGTTAGTGTGTTTTTACAGACTGAGGAACAGAAAAACTGCAAATATTTTTAAAGGCACCCGAATACATTTGATCATACAATACTGTATATTATGATAAACAGTGAGACACCAGCTTACCCAGAATATGAAATATTTACTAAATTATTCCACATTTCTACTTGTTGCACCAGATGCCTTATGCTTTCAAATGAGAAACCTGCTTCCAGGCAATGCTGAGCCAATCCTTAAGCAAACACCAGTTTGCCACACTCCTGACACATCAGAGTCATGGCGGAGAAGAACCGATGCCGTTTCTAAAGCAAACTACCCCTAGGTTTGTATTGGCTCTCTGGCATTGAGCTGACTTCGAAGGACTGGCAGGTGACACAGCCTGGATCTAAGTAGACAGCCCTCTGTTCACCATCACCTACTAAGTTTCCTGGGCAGGGTTCCTGCACGCTGCTACGCTAGCCACACCAGCTCCAGAGACTCTGATGTACAAGCCTGGTCTACAATGTAACACAGAGCAGGAGAAGCAAGATGAGGAAAAAGAACACCAGCTCCACCAATCCGGCCGCACAGATCCGGGTGAGCTTTTCCTCACTCTCACAAAGGCAGCCTCACCTTTTGCCTCAGAAAAGCCCTGCACTTACCCTACAGGCGAGTTAACTGCACGACAGGTGAACTATACTGCGAGCCGAACACATCAGCAGAAAATGCTAGGGGAAAAAAAGCCCAAATTTTACTTGGCAGCCTCCACAGTGAGACAGTTTCCTGGAACACAGGAGAAGGGCAGCTATGGAGAGGCACCTTTACAGCACCTGCCCTGAAAGAGACAGGTCAGTGCCCAAGGCTAAAAGCTCTCACGAAGCTTTGAAAACTGAGTCACAGAGCAGCCTCCATAAAAACTTCCAAGGATTTGGCACATGCATTTCTTACATGCTTTGAAAGTCTCACTCATCAGCATTAGAAGTCTGGAAACAGACTGAAGACAAGAGTTCAGAGTTTTTCCTCCTCCAGTACTACACTTTAATATTAATCCCACTTTTTCTATTCATTCTCTACTTCAGCATTACGAAGTTTTGATAAGTACAGATTAATCTACATAGCAGTATTGCATTAAACACCTCTTTTGTATGTGTGATTGTAAATCAGCAAATATTGCTAGTGCAGAACACAACCATTGCACCTACCACTGGTTTTGCATTGTCAGAAATACTAGTCAATACTTTAAACCTGCTCAAGCATTTAAATGTTTCCTTGTCAGTATTTTTCCAGCTTTCTTGTTACCACCATTGAAAATATTGCCTGAAATAATCACGATCAGAGACATCACCAATGTTTAGCCAAATCTCTTGTTTTATTGTCTTTTTTTGATAACACTGGGTAATAGTTTTCCTGAACTTTTTATTGTGAAAGCTAAGTAAGATCACACTAGTCAGCACCAGCTGTAAGGGTGCAGTTTGCATTTTTACCAAACTATCCTAAGCCATTTTACAAAGAGCTTTTGGTAGAAGCCATACAAATCTAAAGCAGCTGCACACCACTTTCATGAAAGAATATCTGAGGAAAGTGAACCTGGCAGTACAAAGAGGGCACTGCTCCTCCAGGAGTGCATGGGAAACCCAGACATCAAATTTCACCGTGCTGTACTTCGAGCTTAGAACTTCCAGCACTTATCACAGATGTCAGACTTGAGACCTTTTCTTCTTTCACCAGCAAAAAAAACAAAACAAAACAACCACCCAAAACAAACCAAACACCACCCAGCTTCTCATTGTTTAACATGTAAACTAGGTAAAGCTGCTCTTTATCTAATAGCCACATAAATTCTATGTTTGCTTTGTTCTGGCCTTTTGTTTCTCTAACCTCACAGGATATCCACTGTCTTGTGAAAGTCTCTAACTGCTGGAGTGGCTGGAAAAAACACTGAGAAATTTAATCACTGTTCATGGAGAAATAATCTCTTCCCCAGACCAGGAAACATATTTTGTTTAATGCAGTAATTTCTTCTGAAGTCATCATAGAGAAGAACAGATATGCAAATTAAAGGAACAGCAGAGGCTTTACAGCATCTTAGTCTTGTCTGGGACCAAAGATGATTAAAATAAAAATCTGAAGCAGGGCTCTCCAGAAAGAGGTACAACAAAACCTTTCAAGCAAAATTCAGGTAAAATCTTTGCTGTTTGAACATACATGTCTAAGGATCTTTTGTGAAAGGGCACAATGACATGCAGTATTTTTTCTAATACTGTATAAGCATTCAGCTGGCAATGGCACAATTAGCAATACAAATGAGTTGACTCCTGCTTGACCACAGCTTCAGGCTACCAAAAGCAGGAAGGAAGTGTGTTTAAGGTGAGGGATTCTGTCTGGAACTGGAGAATAGCAAGAGAATTCTGAAAAACTGAAGGTCTTCCTGTAATGGCCAATACGACTGGGGGAAAATAATTGCCTAGGCCAATCAGTTTCAAGAGACTAGAGAATAATTTTCGTCTACATAAGAATTTTAAAAGGCATTATTAAAAGTGTTCTATCTTCATTTTACTAGGATGTAAATCTAACTCCATATCTCTGCTGGGAATTGCTTTGATTCAATATGGTTGTTCTCATGTTGGCACCCAGCAAGCCTAAGGCTCCACCACCAGCACCAAGCAACAGCACACGCTGCCTGGGTCAAAAGTCTGATCTCCCCTCACAAAGAATCTACAATGTATCACTCATCACGCTTGTCTGTTCTCTGTGCCTGTCCTTTTTCCACTGCATCCTTAGAACCAGGGTAGCAGAACTGCAAGATTAAGGAAAGGTCACAAGACTAACAGTTCCCAGCTTCATTCCCTCTCACTCTTCCCTGAGAGGGAAGTACTGGTGCTTTGAGGGGCCTTCCATGGTGTTTTTTGAATTAGAGAGAAGTGCCTTGAGAACAACAGCCAAGGGAAGTAGGCAGGCAGCAATCTACACATTTTCTCTTTTATTCAGGAACTGTTAAATTTGCAGGCTGACCAAACAGCTGCCAAGTGACCTCCTCTCACCTGGCATTGAATCCATTATTCCAGCATGAGTGTCCTTGTTCAGATTTCAGGAAAAGAAATGGCAGTAATCATTCAAGGGCCCCTAAGTCTATCGGTATTTTACGAGGTGGAAAAGCTTCCTTAAAAGACAGAAGAAATCCAGCCTAATAAATGGGTCATTACTTCTGACATCTCTGTAAGGAAGCCAACACTTCTCTTTACAGATTTCAATGTAGCTATCTTGCATTTAGCTCACTACAGTGCATGGTCCAGATGCAAGGGGAGTTTGATACTGGCAGCCAGTATGGCAAACAAGCCCACTGAGCAAAAGCTCGTGTTCAAAAGAGCAGCAACTGTGTTACATGTACTCCTCTCTGGGAAATCAGTCCTAGAAATCCCAGCTGAAACCCAAAATACCATCTTTGCTCATCTTCCCTGATCTAAGAATACTGGCCAAGTTTCCATCTTTCACCATGATTCAGCCTAAAAAAAAAAGCAGCTTTGTATAATCAAATTGTAAATTCAGTCTAATTTCCTAGGCCCACCTCCAAAGAGCAACCAAAATTACGGTTCTGGAGATCATTTTAGCCCTGGCCAACAGTGCTTTCTGCCAGCATACATAATTTCAGTACTTACCCACAATGCCTTCAACAAACCCCTGATATTTCAGGCAGTTTAGAGCTTTACAGTCCTCTCTTTCAGTCAATCTCCAGCCAATGTGGCTCAAAAAATGGAATGCTACTAAAAGCATTCTCTCAGATAGGCAGAAAAGAGATCTTGACCCTTTGAGATTATTAGAACTATATTTTAAATAGGACAGTCAGTCCAAATCAGGCTAATTCCAATTTATTTCCCTTAGAGGGAAGCTTTCTATGCAGTTCCAAAACAGTTCCAGGATGGCAGACGAATAGAACTGATGTTAATTACACGTGCCATGGTCAATGCTGCCACTATCACAGTGATTGACAAGATGCTCATGTTCATTAATCTCTAGGCTGCAACACAGGGGCAAAACAAAAACTGCCTCCTAAAGAGATCACCTAGGGGCATGTTTGATTACCATCACAGATTTAGTCCTTCACAGGGGGGAAAAAATCCACATCCTCAGGCTGATAATAGAAGACAGCCTCCTGGAATACTAAATTCCCCATACAGACTGTGCTAGCACAGCCTTTGTTTGACATTATACAATGTCAATTTTAGCAAATGATTGCTTGTTCTCATGTAATGTCACACCATAAAATGAGGACCAACTCATTACTCTAATAAAGGTTTTGTCTTCATTTTATGAGCAGTCATTTCTGTTCAAAGTACAAACTAAATGCTATGTAACAACTAAAAATAAATATACCAAGTTAACTGAAATGCTATTCTGACAATTTTGCTTAAACTAAAAAAACCCTATACTTTTCTAAAACATCCACCTCTAAAGGAAGCAATATAAAACCCAAACTAAAATTCACAAAGTACTTTCAAAACACTAAAAGCCAACCAAATCCTTACTTCAGTTCCCTAAGAAAGGGGAACACATTAGCCAAGGTCACAAGTGGCAAACTGAGAAGTTGCACTGCCTGCCTTTATCACAAGGGAGCAAAGGCTTCCTTATCCCTTAGCAGCCATAAAAAAGAAATTGCACCTGATATTTGCCTTCCAGGCTTTAAAAGAACATGAAAACTTTATTACTGAGTAGACACTAAACACAGCAAAGTCTCAAGGAAGGGAATCTCTGTGGCAAGATCACATTACAGGCAAAGGTGAGTTTTAGAGGTCATGACAGACAAGACTTCGAGAACCACTATCACTGCCCCGGGAAAAAGGCAGTTTATGTGCCTGTCCTGCCTGCTTTTTCACCCTTCCTAGGTCCCATTTATACAAAGACCCCGGCATCTTTGTCACCCAGGGGCTACTGTTTGTGTCAAAAGTAGGAGTTTTGAAGCAAAGTAGCCAAAAGACAGCTCTCTCACACAACAAGGAGTCACCTTGTGCTGCCACACGCCGATAAGGGGAAGCAATAGAAAATGAGGGAAAGAAAGAATGCACGCCCCGGGGAAAGGCCTTTTATTTCACCGTTCGGGCCCGCGCCTTCGAGCTCTCTGCCCTGCCGGCCCCAGGGCTTTGACAGCGACCCCAGCTCACCGCGGCGGGGTCCGGGCGGCCGGGGGAGGCGGCGGCGCCAGGCCGCGTCCCCGCCGCCCCGTTCACCTTGCGCTCACCTTGACGGCCGGCCNGGCCCGAGCAGCGGCCACGCCGCCGCCGCAGCCACGGCCGCCCCGCCATCGCTATAGAAACGGGGCGTGGGGCCGCACGGGGGACACGCTGACCTACACGCGGAGGCGGGGACGGCCCGGCCTAGAGGCTGAAGGCGGGCGGCCGCCCTCTCGACCGCCCAGCGGGCAGTGTTCTTGTCCCCGCCACAGTCCCCGCCGCCTGTCCCGCCCGCTGCCCGCCCCGCCCGCCGCCGCCGCTCACCCTCAGCCGAGCCGCCAGCACGCAGTACGGCGCCATTTTGTTCACTGACAAAGATGGAGTCGCGCCGCGATGGCGTCACGCGGCCCCTTTGACACCTCTGTAGCGCGCGGCGGGGCGGGGTCGCGCGGGTCCTGGCAGGGAGGTAGCCGCGACAGAGAAATGGTCGCCGGCTGCAACGTGGGGCTCCTCTGGGAAGGAGAAGGCTAGAAGTAGAGTGGCTCTAGGCAGAAGGATTTATCGCGGCATCTCCGGAGTTTTCTTGCACGGGGGAGGCGCTTTGGCAGGCGCTGCACGTCCGCCGTCCAGGACCTGGGGGCGGTGCGGTGCGGCGCGGCGCGGCGCAGCGGTGAGCGCTCCGCGGGGCCGAAGCAGCAGCGCCGGGCCGGTGTCGCCTCGCTATGGCCAAGCACCACCCGGATCTCATCTTCTGCCGCAAGCAGGCGGGCGTCGGTGAGTGCCGGGGGATGGCGGAGATGAGGATTGGGGGGGTTCCCTCACGCCTTTTCCCGCCGCGGGACGAGCGGGAGGCGCGCGCGCGTGTGGGCCCGTTACCGGCCGTTGGGCGCGCGCACGGCCGTTAGGCCCGGCGGGGGGAGGGAGCGGCCCCCGCTCCTCTCTCCCTTCCTCTCTCTCTCCTTTTATTTTCCTTTTCTTTTCCCTTTGTTTCGCTGTGCCGCCGTGCCTTAGGGCTCCAGCAGCATTTGGGAGCATCTTTCTGGCTCCGACATAGAAGTTATCTTCCGGGTTATCCCTGTAATACAGATAACGAGATTTATCCTTGTCGCAGAATTTGCCCAGTTCCATCTCAAAGAACTCTTACACAAGATCAGAAGTTGAGATAGCCCTTCCAGGTTTTTGTCACTCCTTGGAAAAGCAAATTTAGTGAGTGGCTTTCTGCAAGATCTGCAAACACATAATATTCAGCTGCACTGTCTTTAGGAAATCTCTTTTTACAATAGTCAGTTCTTCTAATCATCTGTCCATGTTGAAAATTAATCTCCCAACAAATCCCTTGTCTCTCAGACTTCAACCAAATCACTATTTAGTCTTTGTGAATGTGGACATTTGGTCTTTGAAACTCAATATTTATGGCCTTTATCCAAGTTCGTAACATCATTGTTGTGAGTTTCCTTGACAAGTGACAAGAATTCTAAGATACATTTAACTACCTTCATGCCCTGAACTGAAGAAGGTGTTTCAGCTGCCTTAAATAAACACTTGATATTTTTTTTTCCTCTCCCATTGAAACCAGTGTAAAAGCTGTGCCAAGACTTATGTACAGCATTTCCTTTGGTCAGGCACACTGGCTGTGTTTGAAATGGAATAGTGAATGAAGGTTTTCTTACTGCCAATGGGTGTCATTGTGCATTCACACTGCATCTAAACTTTGATCTTGGTAGATACCTCCAGGAGGATATATATTATCATGAGTGTATTTATGCTCATACTATTTCTGTGGTTTAACCTTTTGTTTTTTTAAGGACTGCTCATTGCAGAGGATAATTATTTGACATTCACGTTTGTAGTTACTTAGATTTTTCTCCTACTTCTGCCTCAAATAATTTTTTCTTTCTTTTTCTTTACAGCAATTGGAAGACTTTGTGAAAAATGTAAGTATAGCTTCAACATTTAATTGGTTGAGAACACAGTGTCGTGGTTAGACCACGCAGTTTGGATTCAGAGATTGGAATCTATTTTTGCTTTAACCACAGATTTCATGTCACTCTTTGAGGTGGAAACAATTACCTGTGTGTTGCAAGTGTAACTCAAGGAATACTTTAAAAGGTACAAGCTCAAACAGACTCACACAAATGCAGTTCTAGAGCAGGTGCTGCCAGCATTTCCAGTGGCTAAGGCTACAGTGGCTGCTTCATTGGATCCTCGTAATCTGTAATACCAAAATATCATCCTGATCATTTCAAAGCAGGGAAAAAAACGCATATTTGGATTCAGGCTTCATCATACTTTGAGAAAGGTTCCCTTCAGCATCTAGGAGAAGAAGAAATGGAGGGCAAATGTCTGGAGTTAGAGCAGGAAAAGCCCTATGGAATTGAATGCTCAGCTGTGAAAGGGAAGAAAAGTGTGAGCTCTCGTTAGATCCTTGTGATTTGTTGTTAGATCTTTTAGAGGAACAGAGCAAGTGAGGTGAGTAGTTTGTGACTCAAAAATAGTATGAAAATAGGGGCAGTGGAAGGACAGTGAAGCAAGAAGAACATTTTCAAGAGCACCTGGCAGTGAAACAGTTTCCCCTTGGTAGTAGCTGAGGACTGCCATGCCAGGGCTGTAAGAGCAGGTTGGGCAAGCTGTTTGTGGGAGTCAGGATTAGATACCTTGGGAACTGGTAATAGGATATGAAGCCTTTCACCTGTAGGTCAGTGTTTTGGTTAAGGTCCAGCACAGCAGAGACTGTCCCTGGCATCTGATGGCTCCTTGCCTGTATGATAAGAGTACTTGAATTTCACTCAGTTCCTTGTGAGAGAGCAGGGGCAACTTTTGTGAAATGGCTCTTTATGCCAGTTTGCCCTTTCTTTGGCCTTCTCACAGATGAAGGATTAAAGGGACCATGAGTACAATCTCTTATCTCTTTGAGGACAGTAACTCCAGACTTTTGTTGATGTGTCACTGTGGGAGAAGCTTACACTGCTGCTTCTGTGTAGGTAAGGACACCAGTCCTGTCAGTCCAGCTTTTTTTTTTGTGCGAGTGAAAAGTTGAGGAAAAGTTGTAGAGTGAAAGTAATGGTACAATCTAAGTAAGTGTTGGCTAATCACAAAGAAGTAACTTTGGGGCTCTTCTGTGATTGTGAGTGTAGGAATAAATAAAAAACCCCCTGGAATATTGCAGGCTACAGCCCTTGTTCCTCTCAAGATTGTGTGCAATACAAAGCTGTGCCCTGCGCCTGCAAGACACACTTCTGCAGTTCAGTTGTATTGGCTTCGGGTGCAGAGGCGAGTTCTTTGACTGGGAAGCTTTTCCTCTGGCGTGGGGGTGGAGGAAAGGACGTTGTGTAAGCAGAGGCTGTGCTGTGCTTGCAGGTGACGGCAAGTGCGTGATCTGCGACTCGTACGTGCGGCCCTGCACCCTGGTGCGCATCTGCGACGAGTGCAACTACGGCTCCTACCAGGGCCGCTGCGTCATCTGCGGGGGGCCCGGCGTGTCCGACGCCTACTACTGCAAGGAGTGCACCATCCAGGAGAAAGATGTACGTTGTCATCCAGCTATGTAGCAGCCACGCTTACCTGTAAGGGGCTTGCAGCTGCTGAAATGAGTGCTGGCACGTGGGATGCTTGGCACCGGTTTGTGACACTTCGTACCTTTCTTCCCCTACTGATAGTTCCCCGTGTTTGCAAAGCCTTTTGAGGTACCGTAACTCTGTTCATCCCTAAGGATCTCTGACTGTTGTGCACGCTCTCAGGTCATTTCCTCCACAGCTGCTTGTTGTTGCTTCAGGTCGTTATCTTACTACTACATCTCCAGCCAGGGTCAGAAATATTGCAGACACTGCAAAGGCAGTGGCAGGAGCAGCTCTTCACTAGAAGTCCATTATCAGCTGCTGATCAAGGGCACATATGGTACTGTAAGCCCTGTGGTATCAAAACCTGTGTTTTCCTTTGGATAACAACATGAAATTGGTCCATAGTGTCCAATGGCTGCACTGGTAGTTGTGTTTTACGAGTTTGATGCTTCTTGTGTAATTTAAATGGGATGCAATTTGTATTTTCTTACTCTTTTCTGGAATGGTCTATATGGTAGGCATCTCTCTTTCTGCTAATGCTTTTGGGTGTAATGGTCCCCTTTGTGTATACTCATTGCTATAATCTTTTTATAATCTTGTGCTGAAAGATAGCCACCGCACATGTGAAATGAGGCAGCTGTTCACCCCTTGTGAGGCTTTTGTTAATAATCCAACACAATGAGTGCAGGACATAAAGAACTGCAACAAAGCGTTAGAAAGACCTTGGAGAAGAGCAAGAACATGATGCTTACAGTTCCACTATACCCAGAATATAGGCCTGGTAGCTGTGAGAGTGTCTAAAGGTTGTTTGGTACTTTGCAAATGTAATTTCCTACACACCCTAATGACCATGAAGAACGTGCTGAGAGAGTGGTTCAGATTGATTTACAGGAGTGTCCTCAGCTGAGAGAGTTGCTGGTTTAATTCTCTGCAGTGCCTATGTTTTCTCTAGAGGCCTGCAGCTAAATCCAGGACAGGGGCAGGTCCTCGTTTGAATTTAGTCATTAGATCTAACAGGACCATAATCTTTCTCTGTGTCTAAATATGGATATAAGTGCTGTGATGGTGGTGCTGCCTCCTACTTTATAAATGCTGTGAGAAACAGTAGTTGCGTTCACTTGCCTTTGGAATGAAGATGCCTGGCTTTATAAGTCATGAGTAAAATAGGCTTGGCTTTATTTTTATCAATTCATATGATTCTCAACAGGTGTTTTTCATAACCTAAGATTACCTGTATTTTATCATGTCTGGTTCAGGTGTGAAATAGCCAGCTGCTCTCTAAGAGAGGACTGTAGAAAACATAGAGCTAGAGGAGAATAACAGGTCTGGAGTATTTTGATACCTGAGTGAAGGCTGCTGTGAGTGAAGACAGTTGCTCTGTTGCAGAAAACTTAAGTGTTAGGTTTTATTGCAGATGTGAAGTTGCAGATCTGAAACAGCAGATTTGACATGATTTGTTGCAGGAGTGAAAAATGCTGGCACAAGAGTAGGGAGCCCAGAAGGAGAAAAATTGTGTGCTGCTGCCTGTCACAATTATGGCATCTGGTGCTGATGTGAATAAGAAAAACAGATGAACGGAGCTCTGTACCTGAGGCTTTAAAAGTCCAAGGTTTCAGCCACAGCACCCAAATCATCCTCAGAGAAATACTGGAAAAGATAGTGAAGCAAGAAAGTAAATAAAATGGAGGGCAGAGATGGAATGCTATTGGGCACAAGGCAAAGGGCCTGGTTACTCTTGATTCATTTATTCTGGTGGAGGAAGGAATTAAGTATTGATTCAGCCCACTTTGATCTGCCTGTAAGGACCAGAATCCCACCTTGGAATCCAACCCAGGACACCTGTGAGCTGCAAAAAGTAATCCTTTCTTGGAGACAGGAGCATGCTCGTGAGCTGTGTCCTTAGGAGGAGGTGGAAGAATGAACACAGCCCTGCAATAAGGCTGTCAAGTTTGTCACAGACTCCATGGATCGTGGGAGGCAAGGCTTGAAAGAGTCCTACTATTGAGGTTCAAAATCAAATAAGCTAGAAATGGATTGTGGCAAGTGTATGGGGGAGGGATGATTTCTGTTCCTCACCTCTCCTGTTATTCCTATCCTGCAGACCCTCCCCACCAGATTGCATCTCTGGCACAGTAGCCAGGCAGCTTGGTGCAGATTCTACAGCATCTGACATCTGCCCAGAGGCTTTCTAAATCTAATGCACTCAGGCTTACACGTCAGCCAAGGACACGTGTTCCTCTGCCTGCTGGGGCCCTCACAGCTGCTGTGGCCAGCCATAACTTTTTGCCCTAAAGAATTATGCAGCTGCTGGGCTCAGGTGGCCCACAGGCAAATGTTCCCAGGTATACCAAACAGTGCATTTCTGATTTGGTTTTGCAACCACACCTCTGAGGAGGCTCTACCCCTGCTTTTCTTGTGGCTTTTTTCTCACCATCCACTGGAATTCAAGTACAAGAACTTATCTGTGTAGCTGCTGTGAGAAGCTGTCTTCTCCCACGATGATTATACAGTCTCTGCAGTAATCAATCCAGGATGCAGGAAATCTGAGATTCAGTTCTGCTGTCATAGCTGAGAGGGGTTCCTAAACACAAGAATGGTTTGGTGACATCTAGAGCAGTGAGATTCTTCTTGGCTAAGGAGGGGAAAGGTTATTCCTCTGGGCCCTATAAATCCTGCAAATCCTGATTTAGAAAGAATTCAGCCTTGAGGCACTGAGCGTCCTTGTCATTAAACTGCTGATGTTATATGACTGTTTTTGTCTTGGCCCTGAGGGAGAGAATGTCCAACAGTAATGGTGAAAAAGGATCCATTCTCTTCTCTATTCCACTGTCTTATTGGTAACCAGCACTGGAGAGCAATTTGTCTGTACAGGTGTTCGGAATGTGTTGAGGACAGAGCAAGGAGCATGAGAACTGAGAACCTACTAGAGCTGTGATGTTGTTCTGTGTTTGCCCTTTTCCTAACTTGCATTTTCTCTTCTTGCAGAGAGATGGTTGCCCTAAGATCGTCAACCTGGGCAGTTCCAAGACAGATCTTTTCTACGAAAGGAAGAAGTATGGCTTCAAGAAGAGGTGATCCTATCTGTACCTGGCTACCTCCTGTCGTGTTGGCAAGAGGGTCTTGGAACATCTCTGGACTTTACTCTTATTGAAAACTGATTGATTATTTTTTTCTAAAGCAGTACAAATCCAGTAGTATACTTGGGGTTGAAGAAGTAACAGAATGGGGACTGAAACCTGGTCAGAACCAATAATCAGAGAGGGCAGATGAGGATTACTGTCTCTTGCCTTTGTGGAAGCTCTGCTAGTAGTTGCCCCAGCTCTCTATACAAAGCCTAACGGGCAAGCATTTACACATGGAGAACACCAGGTCACTAAAAATGGCAAATGCCGTTTCTAGTGTGGAGAAACACCTTGAGGTTGTTCTTAATGGGCCTCCTTTTAATTGTTTGAAATTGCCCTGTCCGTCAGTGTGGGAGAACAGAGCACCAATTCCATGTGTCCTCTTCCCTCCTCCCTTCCTCCGGTATATTTCCATGCTGCCCTGTTTTGTAAGGAACCTGCTCATAGCTGGTGCCTTCCTAGGGAGAGCACAGCTGTTCCACGTTTTCTTTAACAGATTAATCCAAGGCCATTTCTTGTAACCATTTCTGTAGGATGCATACCAATAAAGCTTTCTCTTTTGGGTTTTTATTTTTTGTACAACAAGGACTTCTCTTTGGTTCATTCTGTGCCTGGCCTCTCCGGAGCTTTCTGGGGACACGAAGGATTAGCCCAGCCAGCACTTCACAATGGGTTATCTGGTTTCTGACAGTGTCTGCTTATGGCCACATGACCGTGCTGCAAGGAGCTTCAGGGAAAGGCTATTGCTTTTGTCTGCCTGTGATCCCAGCCACTGATCATTTTGTCCCGTAGCGTGAGGATCGCTGAGCTTGTAACCCTTATCCTGGCTAATACGGCTGTGGATGTTGTTTCACCATACAAACATCCAATCCCTTTCTAAAACCTACTAAGCTATTTGACTCGCTATCCTGTTCCTGTGAATAAGTTAAAGCCTTCTCTGCTGTAACGGGAAACCAACTATTGTGTTCTGGGCTATTGGCCGTATGCGTGCTGGAAACCAGAGGCTGCTTGTTTGTCAAATACCAGCACAGGCTAAAAGCAGTCTGTTGGCTCAGCAGAGATCTGGGAACGGGCGCCTTTGTGCACAGGCGGAACTGAGTTCCCCACGGGTGTGCACACTCCTCAGATGGTTAAATCAGGGGCCTGGCACAGTGTGCCCTGGAGTCCTTAAAGCCCTCATAGTCTGAGCAGAGCTCAGTGTGCTACACTAACACCGTTGTCTTTGTGCAGTCTTGAGGTGCAGAGCCCCAAGACCCTTTTTTGTTTTGTGCCTCTTCCAGGATTTCAGCTCTTCCCTTGAGGCTACTACGGATTGCTCTAACTACTCTCTGGCTTAAATGCTTCTTCTACCTGCTTCAATCATTTAGGTGTTTCAGAGAACAGTGAAAACAAGCAGACAAGTTGTGGTCATCCTTCCCTCAAAAGTCATTTTTCCCTGCTGCAGCCGGCTTTAGCTGTGACTGGCCCTACAGCTGTCTCAGCTGCTCCTCCCTCTCCTGCCCTCAGCTATTAATTCTGTCAGGTTTCTCTTCCAAGCTTTTTTTGCAGTTCTGAGAGTATCAGTATGTCTTCTTCCCTCCACCATGGTTCCCCTACACAGCTTCTGGTGGATGCCATTTTCCAAGATGTTCAGAGCAGTCTGGCTCTTTGGTTACAGCAGATCCACTCCCAAAGCAGTTCTGCCTCTTGCTTCTGACCGGGAAGCCCATCTCAGACCCATGATCAGCCATGTTAAATTCTGTATTTCTTTAAAAGCAGGCCATGACATGCAGATTTTTTGTACCTGGAACTTTATCACGTCAACCAGAATTTATCACCTACCCTCAGTCAGGCCTCCCAAATTATCACACTAGGAATGCAGAAGGTTTGTACGCATTTTTTTTTCTTTCCTGGAAGTTTCAAAGATTACTAAAGTTTTTCAGTGAAGGTAGAGGAAAATGAAGTTAAGAATTATTTTTTGTCTCAGAACTATTGTCCCCTGGTGCAGGGACCCCTGGAAGAGCTAATCTGAGAGAAGCCCTTGTTCCTAATCATTTAGCAGGCTCAGCCAGGCAGGGGTTGCTGCAGAGATAGGAGTGTCCCCATCCCTTCCCCCATCCCCAAAAATGGCTGAGCATACTCACTTTCTTGGCACTCCCGATGCCCTCAAGCTGACTGCTGGATATATGGGTCTGTATTCTGAGAGTTAAGCTGCCATTTCTAGTTGTTCTGAGTCACTGGGCAGGTGGAGAGAGGGAGGGACAGGCTTTTTCCCCTTTGCCTTGTTTGCTCAGACAGCTCTGGGGAGCATGCCAAATGCTGCTGGTGCTCAGATCAGCTCAGTGCCACTGCCTTTCTGGTACTTTCAGAGCATGGACGGAACATTGCCCTGAAGCTGCTAATTCAGACAAGGGTAATGGACACGTTTGGGTAGCCCAGAAAAACACAAGCTTGCTTGCTTGGTAATGATTTCTGTGCACCAGTAAATGAGACCCAGACAGGGCCCTTACAAAAGTGCAATATTTTTTATCTAAATAGATTTTAAAGTACTTGTCCAGGAGAAGGAGAATTGCCTTGCAGTACTGGAGACAGAGCACACGCTAAAAGGGCAAGCTTCCCTGCAGGGGGGGAATGAGACAAGACACGTCCTGCTGCTGTGTGCCGGCCAAGCTTTGGAAGGGCTTCATCAGACTGTGGAGTCTTAAGCAGCCAGATTCAGGAGCTCCCTGGCTTCCCAGCTGTGGCAACAGCAGGGGAGGGTGGGAGGGGCAGGGACAGCTTGTCAATGTGGCAGCTGAACCCCCATGGTGCTGCCTTCAAATCCTAATGCATGGAGCTAAATGTGTCTTCCTGCTGTTACTTTTCTAGGTAGTGTGGGGTTTTGATTTTTGGGTTTTTTCTTTTTTTTTATTAAAATGTTGTGTAATAAGTAAAGAAAAAAATCCCTTGGTTTCAAATATTTACATTGAAGGAGAGAACTTGGGACCTCTTGGCCTATTAAGAAATTGGCTTCTGTTGCCAGTACTAACAAGGCATTGCTGTGTTCTGAAATGTAGGTGTTCCCTGTTACACACCCCTTCAGACCAACTGCCAGCCACAGCTACAGCTGAGCTCAGCAAATAGCTCTGTAACACACCTCCAGTCCCTTGAACCACCTAGACCTTGTCTTGACAAAGCCCTTGAGCCCCAAGTATTACTTTTCTTTAAAAAAAAGGTGAAACAAAAAGCAAAGGTTGGTGAAGGCCTGGAGTCTGTCTATGAGCTTTCCCCACAGGAGCTGCATGGACAAAATCTAGCTTCTGGAACCTTATCTGCACAGGGGCTGTTATTTTCTCATTACAGACATCAGCTGGAGATGTTTGCCTCTTTCAATAGCAGGAAAGAATTTTTCATTTCCTTGGGGGCGTCATGTGAATTGAATGTACAGAGTATTCAGGGTATGGCGGTGTTAATTATGCCTGATTAAAACCTGACTGCCCTTCCTTGGCATGAAATAACCCAGCCAAACGAGCTCGGTCCCGGTGGCCTGGCAATTCCTCCCCTCCCTGTGCACACGTGACACGGTAGCTTTGCTTTGACGTAAGAGCCAAATGGCTGAGCATGCAGGAGCAGATACTGTGACAGAATTCCTCTGCCTGCGAGTGTGCAAGGGCAACGCCATAATTAAAGGAGCACGGTCAAGGCACAGGTATTTTAAAGAGCCCTAATGCGTGACACCCTCTTAGTAACACCTTGTTAAAACCATAATAGAATTTTAGAAATGTAATTGCGGGATTTTTTGCTTAATGATGCTAAAAATAACTCAGTCAGTTTAATTTCCTGATCTCTGACTGACAGCGTGGTTTTGTTTCCAGCAAAGCAAGGGAATAATCGAGGGGGGGAAAAAAAGGTGTTATTTTGTAACTAAATTCCTTTTAAAATAGAAGTGACAAAAATAAGGCTGCTCGTAATAGCTCTCATAAATTTCCCCTTCTCTTTCCCCCTCCCCTGCAGGAAAAAAAAAACCAAACGTCAAAAGTTGTTGGTGTTCTTCTTTAATCAGTGGGAAAAGGAGCAAGTCTGGCTGCTGTGGCTGGGAAGGAACATTAATAGATTTCTTAACACATGGTATTGGCTGGCCTCAAAATAAATGCTCTTCCATGGCAAAGGCAGTACGTGAGATTAAGTGTTCCTGAATGAGGGTGGACAAACCAAACCCAGACGGAGAGCAAGGACCGTTGTGGAAATGGGACAAGAGATGAACATTGTATTTAGCAGGTGTGAGATGGTTGCTGGGCCAGCTACCCCTGCTGCAAAGGGGATGTGGTAATGCAGCACTGAGGAAGATGCTGGGCAGATGGCTGGGAGAGACTGGAAACACCATTCTTGGTGTCCCCTGCATTAGTTTGCAGTGTTACTCAGGTCAAAAGCTGCTTTATGTCTGGACAGCTAGCAGCCTTTGCAAGTAGTGTGTGTGACCTTGGACTGTAAAATACACATCCTGGGGATGCCTGTAGGCATTTTCTTCATTTTCCTGGAACTAGTAATGGGTCTGGTTTAAAATACAGGGTGTGGATCTGTGTGCGTGCGCTGGGTGAGAG
>VZRZ01007536.1:89958-112349 GCA_013398175.1 Climacteris rufus
GGCCGTTCGTCTGGCGGGGGGATCCCTCCGTCGCCCGTGGGGGTGCTGCTGGGAAGGGGGCCCTCGTTCCAGACGGGTGTGTCCGGCTGTGGCACCGCAGGCCGCCGTGGCAGCCGTCTGTTCAAGTCCTGAGGGGGCGGCCAGCACGTTCCCGGGGCCGGGCCTCCCTCGGGAGCTCGGAGGGATACCCACAAGGTCACCCACCGTGTTGGTGTAGCCAGCAGGAGAGGGAATCGTTCCTGTGTTCTCTTTTCTCTATTGCAAGTGATGGTTTGGCCTCTCCCCTTCAGCATGTCGATAAACAGGGAAACTGAGGGGGCTCACTGCGTTCCCTTCGCAGAGCAGAGAAACAGTCCTTTGTTCCCTGCCAGCACCTCGATGTTCTGCCCATGTACAGTAAGCCTTTACTTTGAAAATGCTGGCCTTTATGAAAGACTGCTCAGAATACCTCTTACAATTGAGCTTCGGTGGTTTCTTCTTTCAGAGCCATGCTACTTCAGCTGGTTTTTTGTGGGTTTGGGTTTTTTTTTTAATTACATTTTTAAATTATTTTATCACATTTCAATGATGTAGAAAAGAGATTGAGGGATCCTACTGGAGCGCATCTTGCCATGTCAACAACCTGAGGAGCCAGTGACTCTTTTGTGCCTTTGGCAGGTATCAGTTGTATGCCACTACCTTGGCAGCTGTTGGCATTATTTGGCTAATTAAGTTACCTTTTTCATAGTCAAGGTACAGAATATTCTCCTTTTAGGAAAACAGGGCAAAAGAAAAAAAGGAGACAATGATGTGTAATTGTACTTCGTCTCTGCTTTCTGCAAAAAGTTGATGAGGAACTGGGCTTCTCAACGTATATTGAGACATTTGTATGGCAAATAGGGTGTTAACAAATTTTGGCCATTGTTCCTTTCCCAGTCAGTAATTTCTGATTTTTTTAATAGATTTTGGATCTGGATTAGAATTTATCACAAGATTGAAAGACTTACAGACTCGGTGTTCTCTTCCTGCTTAATTTGCTGGGATCCCAAGCTGTCCTCTCTTTCGAGCACCTCAAAGCTGAAGAAGTTAGAATGCTTCCTTCTAACTTGCCTTCCTCCCTTCAGGGTAGTATAGACTGTATAAGCTCTTGTTAGGGTTTAGGTGTGCTCTTTTAGGGGTTTGCTTCATGCTTCATTTCTGTGGAAGAGGCTTTGTCTCCATGCCAAGACTCTTGCCTTCTGAAAATGGCTTCTCCTTACTGTTTTTAGAAAAACCTCTTGTTGCTTATTTCTTCGGCATTCATCTGTTCCTACTTGGACTTCGTCAGGTTGGGGTGACCTATCAAAGTTTGTTACATTACAGTTATTCCTTAAAGCAGGTTTTAAAGGTAAGACTTCTTTCCCCCTCCCTTGTTCCTGTGTGCTTTTATGTTGCTGAATCAAACCCAGAGGGGGTAGCTTCCAGAACTGACCTCCTTCTTGGTAGATTTGAGGTGGAGGATCCATTTCTGGTTACCATCATCGTACAGCTAAGCCTCTGTGAACTCGAGTAGTACAGAAAAAGCACAGAATCTGCATCCCTTTTTTGCAGTAAAGTTATAAAATACTTGAGGGTTTCTTTAAAAATCATTCAATCCTTCCCATCCACTACAACAGAGCAAGCAAACAAGTCTGGTCAGCTTTTTTCTTCCTACTGACGTAGGCCAGCATGGATACCTGGTTGTGCTGCTGGGATTCCTGATTTTTCAGGGGAATGCTGACAATGTATGTTTGTACTCCGTCTCCACCCCCAAATAATTGTCACACATTGTAAACATTGGCTTGAGTGCTGTGCAAGAGCATCCCTAAAGCCCATTTTAGGAAGACGGTTGAACGCTGTGTGTCTCTGAGCAAGGTGAGATCAGCTGAAGACAGAGCGGCCTCTGACTAAGCTGCCAATTAAAAACTGGATATTCCTCTTTCCTCTGGAGAGGCGTGGAGGCTACTGGAAGTGTGCTTCCTCTTAAAATATCTGTGGGATTCATCTTTGGATGAGTGACAGAGCGTAGTGCTGACATACCTGTTTGGGGTTTTTTTTTGTACTCAGACAAACATTGTTTGCAAATCTGTGTACAATGGGAGACTTGAATGTTGTGGTTTTGCATTATGCTTTTGTGGGTTCTCTCCATTTTGGAGACTTCCTCAGAAGGGGGAGGAGAGAGAGAGAAACAGAGAGAGGATTACTTCAATCTTTGGCAAGCAATTTCAGTTTTTATTAAGTAGCTACCTGATCCTGGCAGAGCTCATCTTCCCTCTCTGCAGGGATAAGTGATGTGAACTGTATTGGACAGGCTGTTGGCACAGATGCATTTTGTGGCTCCACGCACATTTCCTGTCCCGCTCTCCCCTCCGGCTGAATTAAACAGAGGTTTTATGCTTGTAGCTAGGCAGAGTCTCAACTGGGTACACTTAATAAGATATGTGCCTGCCAGTCAAGGGGATAGTAAACATGGGCTGGCAGCTGGTGCCTCAGCACCCTCCCTCGCTCCTTCTCGTCCCTTCTGCACTTGTGCCAGCAGGATGTGGCACCTGGCACGACCACCCGGCCTCCCCAAGGAGAGGCTGGCCCTGCTGTCCTGAGCCAGGTCTCTGCACAAAGCTGAGTGAGTCATGAGGCTGTTCAGGTGCTGCGCCTGTGCTCTGGAGAGGCTGGTGCAGGTGAGCTGTGCTGGGAGCAGCTGAGTGCCAGGGCTTAGGTGTGCTGAAGTAGCTGTGCCAGAGCAGCCAGGGGCCTGCCAGCTTACAGCAGCGGTGCTTGGCAGTGAGGTGTGTGCAATGTACGTACCTGCTTGCAGGCAGTAGCTACGCCCTTATTTCTCTGCAAGAGGAGCAGGGAGACTCCTCCCTATCAGCATTCCTCTGTTTTGAGGACCAGTAGATTTGTAGTGAGTCTCCTAGGGAGCCTTCCTTCTTGTTAGTATTTGTGCAAGCTGCTCATTCTGCTTTGTTCATGAAAAGGCATGGTTGTTTATCTCAACAGGTGGAGAGTTGTTGTCTTCTCTCGTCTTCATCCATCCTTTTCTCTCTTTCCCTAGGTCTGTTTGGAGCCAAAACTTGTCTATGTTTCTGTTGTTTTGTCACTTTTAATACACTGCCCTGACTTGCTTGCTGCGAAGAGAGTATGCATCTGGAGATCAAAGTTGCTCTTAACTTCATCATCTCATACCTGTACAACAAGCTTCCTCGGAGGCGGGCAGACCTGTTTGGTGAGGAGCTAGAACGCCTGCTGAAGAAGAAATATGAGGGTCACTGGTACCCAGAGAAGCCTTTGAAGGGATCTGGCTATCGCTGCGTTCATATAGGGGAGACTGTGGATCCAGTGGTGGAGCTGGCGGCCAAGCGGAGCGGGCTGGCTGTGGAGGATGTGCGTGCCAATGTGCCCGAAGAGCTGAGTGTCTGGATTGATCCTTTTGAGGTCTCCTACCAGATCGGTGAGAAGGGCTCTGTTAAGGTTCTCTACCTGGATGACAGTGAGGGCTGCAGTGCCACAGAGCTGGACAAAGAAATCAAGAGCAGCTTCAACCCCGACGCCCAGGTATTTGTCCCTATTGGCAGCCAGGACAACTCACTGTCCAACTCTCCGTCCCCCTCCTTCGGCCAGTCACCCAGCCCCACCTTCATCCCTCGCTCTGCGCAGCCCATCACTTTCACCACTGCCACCTTTGCTGCCACCAAGTTCGGCTCTACCAAGATGAAGAAGGGTGGAGGAGCTGGAGGAGGGGGCGGTGGAGCAGGGGCTGTGCAGCAGCCGAGAATGGTCAGGTCTCCCACCACCAACCTGCTGAAGCACAAGGGCCTCTCCCTGTCTATGCACTCTCTGAACTTCGTCGGGAGTGCTGGGAGCCAAGCCCCGCAGTCTCAGCTCTCCCCCAATGCCAAGGAGTTCGTTTACAGCGGCGGCTCACCAGGAGCCAGCAGTCTCTTCTTCGACGGGGTTGCCAGTGAGAGCCAGGCCAGCAGCATCCCGCCAGCATCGCAGTTCAATGCCAGCACGGGTGGTACCTTTGATATGGCTCAGGTCTTCGGTGGCAGCACCAATAGCCTCTTTTTGGAGAAGTCTCCCTTTGTGGAAGGACTCAGCTACAACCTGAATGCCATGCAGTATCCTAGCCAGTCGTTCCAGCCCGTCGTCCTGGCCAACTGAACACAAAGGAGAGTATTTTGGGATGGGGAGGGAGGGGGGAAACAAGAACAACACAAACAAACAAGAGGGAGAGAAAAGAAAAAATAGAAATATACAGAAAATATTAAAATCTTACAAATGTAGGTTCTTGGGAAAAGATAGAGCTCAGTGTTGTTGCGCTGTGCTGGCAACGTTCCTGAAGCACTGAATTGTTTTTTAACTCAGTACCTGTGCTTTTTTCCTACTCACTTTTTTACTCCTTAAAATGAGTCTTGGGGTTTTTTTGGTTTATGTTCCCCCTTTTCCCAGCCCAGGACTGGTGCAACTATAGGTCACAGTGCTCCTGATTCCCTGCACCAATCCTGTCCCACGCTGGACACATGGTCCTTCCACCTGGGTGTGGGGATGTACCACGGTGCTGGAGGAGGGACGGGAAGAGGATGAGTCAGTGTTGGTGGAGACGCACACTCTTGCTGCGTGCTAGCCAGAACGGGTGGGTGAGCGTGCTTTTTCTGTTACGGCTCTGCATGTGGATGGAGAGCATCTCCTGTGCCCACGGGCGCAGACCATTGTGCTGTGGTGGCTCCAGCCCAAGCTGGTGTCAGCTGTTCTGTCTGGGTGCTGAAAAGCACTAACTTCTCCTTGACCGTTTCCCAGCATGTCACAGTCAGGGCACAGCGTTACTGTGAAATGATTTCTTCCTGCTCCCTCCCTAATCTGCACTTCCAGCTGTGGCTGCAGGGGACAGTGCCTTGAGCTGAGTGGCTCTTGTTATGCTTTTCTGTACCTGAGTAAAAGGGCCTTTTTGTGCTCTCCTGGGGCTGCCCAGTCAGTCTGGGTGACAGTCTCTGTGGTGTAGGCACCACCTGTCTGTCCCTGTAGCTTGGGGGAGGTGGCACTGAACCAGCTGGACCCCACCTGGATCCTGCCCCCACTTTTTTTGCCCCCCAGATGTTCTACCCAGCCGCAGGGGCCAGCATCCCCCTGGGGTGGCCTCTGAGGTCAGAGTTCTCATTATCTGCTGTGAATTCATCTTCTTGTCTCAGAGAGGAAATTCCTCCTTTTTAATTAATGAGGCCGCACAACTTTTGAGGAAGAGAAAGGGTGATGTTGTTGAAGCTGCTGTCTTGAGTTGCAGAATAAAGATTTGTGCTGTCAGCCAGGTGTGCACCTGACTAAATCCCTTCCCTTGCACTTCTGGAGGAGCAGGAGGAGGTGACAGCTCTGGTGCGAAAAGGAAGCACCTGTCATAAATCCCTCATTCCAGCCAGATCGCATCAGCACGGACAGCGGCAATCTTAGGGCAGAGCTGGGACAGGCACTCCAAAGGCGAGTGGCCATCCCAGCCCATGAATGTATGGTGCCTCCTCACAGCAGGGCCGGGATCTGGGACTGTCTCTGCAGCTTGCTCCAGGATGATGTGCTGCAGTCAGGCAGTAGTGGCTTTTCAGCTTGGTCGCTTCTGTGTTGAGGACTCCAAAACCCACCTTCACAGGAAGCCAAAGAAGGGCTGCTTCATGCCCAGGAAGGGTGGAGGCTCTTTAGGTTGGAAAGGAGGTCTTCTTGGAGGCTGCTGTGTGAGCATGCAAGTGTGCAAAGAGGAGAGAGATGGAAACGATCAAACTCCAGTCTTTGAAGTTCTCAGTTTAACCGAAAAATAAGCTTTTTGTTGCCTCCCAAACTTGAATGATGTTTCTTGGAGCACACTCTGAAACCCACTTCTCCTGCACTTGTGGAACCAATGTGCTCTTTCAAGGCATCCCTGTTTCAAGTGAGATGAGCTGGACCTTGTGCTTTTCCTGCTCCCTCCCCTCAAGCTGAGATGGAGGCGCTCCAGCCCTTTTGTAATTGTGTTGCCAGTGAGGATTTGCGGAAGGCACCAGGCTGTCCGTGGGAGACTGCCACTGACCGGAGCTCTCCAAGGAAAGTTCCCAACACACCCTTCCCCATAGCAGGTGATGGGGTGTAGGGTCCTGACCTCATGCCCAGCCTGGGTTCCCAAGCAGGCTGCTTGCTACTGAGCTATGACCAGCACAGCAGGTGGGCTAGGAGAGCAGAGCCCAGCCAGTTTCCCCTGAAGCTGCTGCTCACCGCCTCAACCCTGTGGGTTTCCAGACAAGGACAAGTTGCTGAGGAATGGCCCAGCTGCTGTGTTTCCTTTTTTCTTCCTTTTGAACCCATACTTACGGATGCTATCACTGCCACGGAGTTCCTCTACCCAGCAGGGTGCTGCTGGGTGCCATCCCACATGCTGCACTGGACTCTGAGGGGTGCTCAGTCCCTGATGGCAGGACCTGGTCCAGTTGCCCCCCACTGTCCCCACATCTGGCAAATCCACCCGTGAGCTGCTGCCATGAGACAGCATGCTCTCCTGGAGGGAGGGGGGGAAGAGGTGGGCATGTCCCCTGTCCATCTGCTTATGTGTGTGAAGCTTTGATGCCGCTTTGCCCTGCCACACGTATTTTTACTTGCTTTAAAAACAGTGGTGTGAGTGGAAGGAGGAAAAGAAGAGGGACCAACCTCTTTGTATCTTAAAAGGAAAAAAGCGTGCTTCAGAAATGTTCCTCCAGCATCAGGCAGCAATGGAAACTAACGGCCTTTTCAGGTCTTTTCTAGTCTTGGATGTAGGCGTTCAGCTTCAATTTTATTTTTTAAAAACCTGCACTAATTTACCTGGTTTCTTAGGAAGAGAGAGAGAAGATTTTTTTTTTAACTTTTATTTTTTATGGGTTTGTGTTCTTTTTGTTGATGTCTGTTTGTATTGAATAATTTGCTACATTTGTAAAATGTAAGAGGTATATATAATATATGTATATTTCTAACGTAAAAAAATGTAATTTTTTTCTTTTCAAGATTTTTTCTTAAAAAGAGGAGAGAAAAAAATATTTTTTCAGGAAAAAAACTTTAAAAAAAAAAAGAAGTGGTGAAGATTCCTTTCTCCCCACTCAGCCTCCCTCCTTTTCCTCCCGCCCCTCTCCAAGGAGTGAATCGACAGTTGCCTTGTGGGAGAGGAGTGAAAGAGGACAGAAGTCTGTATGTCTCCGAGTGGAGGGTTTCTGTGTGTGCTCTGCTTGGGTTTTTTTTTTTTGGAGAAGGGGGCTACTGAGAGGGGGGAACCAGGGAGTTGCTGTCTTTTTCTTTTTTTTTTCTTCTTTTTTTNTACTGAGAGGGGGGAACCAGGGAGTTGCTGTCTTTTTCTTTTTTTTTTCTTCTTTTTTTTTTTCCTTTAGCAAAGGAGGAATACAATCAGAGTTTTGTATTCAGAATGTTGTGCAATATTTTGGAACGGGATATTGGTGTGTCTAGAAATTTAGTTAAAAACAAACAAAAAAAACCCACAAAAAGGTTGATCAAATCTGTACAGTTTCTATTGTTCCAGATTTTTTTAAGTTTGTATTAAAAGCATGATATAATAACTGGTTGTTGTGTGGTGTGTGCTCAGTGTGGTGAGAATACCTTTGCCATGCTTCTTTTTGGCTGAGGAGGGATGAGGCTACCTTTGGATGAACTGGTGCTCAGCATCAGCTTTGCAGGCAACGTCCTGGTTTGGGGGTGCTTAGTGGAGGTTTCATAGCATTAGGAATAGCTCAGTGATGCCCAGGATTGTGCAACAGGACCAGGGCAGCTGTTGCAGTGACTTCTCCTGCTGCCAAGAATAGCAGCACATAGGAAAAAGGGGCGATGTGCCTGGCCATCCCTGCTCCTGCCGTGATTCAGCTCCCTGTGGCGGGGGGAGAGCTGGCTCTTCTCCCTGGGGGAGAGGAGGGAGCGGGATGCCTTTGGCATGTGGTGCTTCAGGGGCCTTCAGTCAAGCAGCAGAGTTCCTAAAATACCCAGGTTCTGTGACAGCTCACCAGGACCATCACCTGTGTGGCTGGGCTGGGAGCCCTCTGGTGTCAGTGCACAGGGTAGATAAAGGTCCCCTAGGCATTGCTTCCTGCAGAGAGGGGGCTGGTTTGGGGTTGATTTCTTTCCCCTCTGCACAAACCAGTTTGCGTTCATCCTGGGGTGTCTGGGGTACTTGCTAAGGAAGGATCAAGCTGCAAATGCAGGCTCTGTCCTCCCTGCTGTGAATGTTCATCCAATGTGACTTCCCATAGTGGGGGGGGCTTAAGGCTGGATGTCAGAACATGCAGCAGTGATGGTCTGATTTTGTTTCTAACCTCTCACTGCTCAGCTTCAATCGGAACTTTTGTTGGAGGGAACAGCTCCTTTTTAACAGAAGGAGATGAGAGGGCTGAGGAAGGTGCTGAAATGCCTGACATGCCCCACGTCTGCCGATGGCTGTGTGACCCAGCTTCCCCAGCCCCACTATGCTCCTGCTGCTTCCTGCTCAAGGGATGCCTTGCAGTTCCCCATGATGCCTCCTTAAAAAGCTGTTGAAGGGAGCTGCTCTGAATGTCCTTGAGGAAACCAAACGAGGAACTGGAGCTGACTCCCACTAGCATCCTTACCCATGCCCCCTCAGCCCCTCTAGCCCAAATTTCTTCTTGGATGAGCTTGCTGTGCCCTTGGCTTTGTGAGCCCCAGGAGCTGCTGCTCGTGCCTGCTGCGCACCGCGTGACTGTCACACTCTGCTACGCAACAAAACTATTTTTTCCCCTTTGTGTCTCAAACCCCTTGTAATCATTTATCTAAAGCACGCACAAACACTTGCCCTTAGACATGGTTTTGGGAGTGGAAAATCGAGGGTGACTATGTGCCTTCCTGATCCTTGCCCTGCATTTGCTCGGCTATGACGCAGGGAGCCATGGAGCCTTTCCCTTTTTGGGCACAGGTAGGGCCTGGAGTTAGTTTACAGCTGATAGCTGCACAGCCTGGGCAGGGATTAGGGAAGAGGTTTAGTATAGCCTTGTTCCTCCAAAGGTATTTGTCACTGTGCTGTCTCAGGGAGCCTGAAGGGTGTAGGGAGCTGAACCCCCCATAGTGCAGTGTGCAGGGACAGGCTCTGCCTTCCATCAGCCTTCAGACAGGTGAAGAGGTGCTGGAGCCCTGTGTTCGGCCAGTGGGGGGTAATGCCTGGGCAGGGGAGTGTTTGCCAGAGGTTTGGACAGTGACCAAGTCAGTGCCAGAGTAGCATGCTCTAGCAAGGCATGGGAACAAGATGGGACTTGTCTCCCGAAACCTTCAAAGCGAGGGGCGTGGGGGTGTTGTTTAGACACTCGTCATAGGGGACTCCGTTATTAAGAAGGAAACTTGCAACTTGAGTCACCGAGAAGGCGGGCTCCTGCCTGAAAGAAGGAGACAGCTTGGGTAGAAAATGCCACGCTTCAGCCTTGGGCTTTTCAGTCTGTGACAGCAGCAGTTTCTGACTTGAATCGGGCTGTTTGGGAAGCGGGAGGGGTCTGCTGCCCAGAGGAGAGCCTTATGCAAGCATGGAAAGCCATTCTCTGGACTGTGTTTAAAATAGAGGCCCAGCAAAATAGCCGGAGTTTAGTCCAACAGGAGAGGATCTCCCACTACCCCAGAGCCTCCTGGAGACTGGGGATTATTGGGATTGAATAACACATGGCACAGGTGCCGCCAACAGCGGGTGCCTCCCCATGTCCGAGTGCCTGCCAACATGCCAGGACCAAGAGATGGAAAAACACCACTAGTGGGGGGGCCAGGACCTGCTGAGTCCTTGGCATCCCTGAGGAGTTTTCTTGCCAATGCCACCTGCTCCCTGCTCACATGGCTGCAGCCACAGCACTGCCCATGGCCCCAGCGTGTGTGAGGGACAGGGTTGACACCACGGTCGCAGAGGGACAGACAGGTCTTTCCACTCTCCACGTGTCCTCCACCAGAGCATAGGCACCAACCCAGCAGCACGCTATGGCCAAGGTTAGCCACTTTCAAAACCTTGTGCTTTTTCCTTTGATTTCTGTGGCGGGGCTCCAATTCAAACACAGCTGGGAACATGTTCGCCCCAGCCTTGCAGAGCTGTTCTTCCAGTGTCCCTCCACTGCTGCCTGCATTGTCACCTCCAGAAACTTGATCTTTTTATAAAGCTGTTGAAGAATGAACCTTTCACCCTCCATCCATCCACAAGACACCCCGGTGAAAGATAAGCCCTGGCTGGCACACGTGGTGTTTTTGAATTGTACTGATCAGTAAAGGGCACATTTTGTGTGTGGCCATTGCCAGTGGCAGAAGTGACTCCAGCATGGTACATGTGTGTGCTGGGAAGAAATGTGATCTTGTTTCTTCCCTAAGAAGCCCTCAAAGGCACAGGAGCAAAGTAGAAAAAGAGGATCTCTGTGAAGAAGAAATCAGGGTTAAATTTTGCCTCTTTGCCTTCAGGAGGGGAAGGGAATGGTCCAGGTGAAAGTGTCGGGGGAACTTGCTCCCTCTTCACCAAATGCCAAAGAGGCAAGAGTAGCCCCCATGTTATTCTGCAGTTGCTGAGACCTTGTTGAGAGGGGGGCATTTGTTCTTATTTTTGTTGGCCTCGCACTGCCAGTACAGTTTGATTGTTGAAGGAAGCAGATCCTCAGGAGGGAGCATGTCCCTCCCCCTTGGCAGGGAGTTTCCACCAAGGACAAAGTTTTCCTTTGAGTGAATCAGCCAGAAACTGCTTGCAGAAGGTGCAGCTGGGGCTTTCATCAGAAAAAAATGAACCTGAAATGACCCACACAAGGTGATGCATAGGGAGGGCAATGGGCGATGCTGCTGCAGCAGGAAACGCTTCTTTCACAGGCCTCGGTTGCAGAGCTCAGCAAATTCACGCAAGGGCCAAGTCCAGCTTCCCTCAGCAACAGGCATTCTTGCCTTTCCTGATCTTCCTGCTGTCAGGTTCAGTGTCAACACGTGCTGCTGTGGGCTCCCACAGAGGCATGAGTGGCGTCACAGCAGGCCTCGGGCGCCTTTCCAAAATCTACCGAGGTCATCCTCTGTCCCTGCCTGTGCCCAGCATTGCTGCGCGGTCCCAGCTGCAACCAGGAGGACACTCCGGACGTCCCCCATGACGTCCAAAGTGGCAGCACTCGCACAATGCACTGTGCAAGAGAGGCACACAAAAAACCAGAGGGAACTGAAGAGAGACCTCATCTGCCAGGGGAGCACTGGGGTTGGCATTCGTGTGGGGACAGACAGGCAGCACAATGGAGAACATGGGGAAAAGAGCAGCAGTGGTGTCTGGAAGGCCGCAAACATGAGCCAAGGAAGGACTGAGGAGCAGAGGGAAGGAGAACAGCAACCCAGGGACATCCGAGGTGTTTACACAGAGGTGCTGATGTCAGGGGGAGGCAAAGGAGGCTGGAGCTCTCCCCATCCCCACCTGGTGAAATGGTGCATGTTCCTAAGTGACCCAACATGGGCGGCAGCTGCATAGGCCTCCTTCCCGGCAAGCGCAGCCCAGCAGAGCCTCCCCACTCCCACCTGGCTCCCTGCTTGTCACACTCTCATCCAGGATCCTCCTCCAACTCTCCCACCGGGCTGGCCCTGACATGGTGTTTCCCATCTGAGGACATGGCCAGATCTCACAGGGGGCCCGCAAGTCACAGTGCTGCCATTGCATCCCGCACAGCCACGGTGACGCCGAGGCCTGGGGAGGGGCCGTGGCTTCACCGCACTGGCGGGGAGCACGAGCACCAGGGCCAGCAACCACCCATCTCTCCTGCCGCCTCACACTGACCCTGCCAGCACCAGGAGCTTCTCTGAATGGGAAAGGAGATGATGCAAAGAGATGGGACAGAGACATGCTGAAGAAGGACAGCTTATTCCTCACAGCAACGCCACGGCCAGCTGCCGCTGGAAGGGAAGGGAAAGGGCTTGACAAACCCAGACAAAATAGTATCTAACAAAACAAGACCAGAAAGAGCACAGGTGGGCTGGAATGCTCCAAGGCAGAGCCGAAGGTGCCCTGCACTGCTGAGGAGAGCGGTGTAAGCCGTCACTGTTGGACAAGGCATTGGATGCTATAACCTACAGCCTAAGTGCTAACACATCAGCACGGGGAACTGCAAATTACTGATTTTTAGAAACATAAACAAAGAAACTTTCTGATGTTTATATTACAAATCACACCACAGATCAAGTGTATAAAACCATGCAAGGGAGACCTCACTTAGTTCTTCAAGTGAGAAACTTGGCCATTGAGAATAAACTGTCGATGCAAAGCCAAGAAATATTATTTTATTCTGATAAGGCTTTATTTTTAATCTTGGAGTTACTGTCTTCTCCAGAGGTACAGTGCTCTTTGAAAAATACTATTTTCCTTCATGGAGGTACTTGTTATGGAAATTTTTTGGCCAGTCACTGAACTTAGGTAGAAACCTTCCCAAAGTCAATGGTTACAGAGGTGAGAGTGGGGACTACAACAGCTCCATAGCAAGCAGAGACTAATACAGCATGTAACCAGCAGGTACTCCATCAGTCATATGAGACCAGTATTTATTGCTGGAGAAAGCCACTGACCACATTGCTTTGTGAACACAGAGACATCACCACAGCTGAGGAGATTTTGCTACTTTATATTTAAAAAAAAAAAAAAAAAAACTCCAGGCTTCACAGTGTGCACCTTAAAATGCTATGAAAGAACCTGAGACAAACTTGACTGCAGTGTTTTATGTTGTGGGGTGCCTTAGACTGAATCGCTGATGGCTCTGAGTGCATGGAGTAACTGCTGAGACCTGTGGGTCTTCCACCAGCACCTGATTGATCTCTACCTGTGATGGAGCTTTCCTGGAAAGTGGGATGAACTGCTTGAATGAGGTCACCTGAGGACCACAACAGCAATGTTCAAAGCATCACTAGGAAGTGGAGGTCTGTGTTAATAACCAAGTGCTGACCCTTCCCTTGCCTGGCTAGCATAGCTTCATAGCCCACAACCGGTTGGAGCTGAACATCTTCCATTAACATACCTGGAGTGTGCTGCAAAGTTGTGCAAGTGTCTTCTCCAGAGCTGCCCTGCCCTAGTAGGGCTGCAAGAGCTGGTGGGAGTGGCCTATTACCATGAGGAAGCCACAAAGCCAGGCCACAGCACTCCACTGGAGAAGACTGTGTCACCTCAGTGGTGCAACAAAGCTTCCCACGAATGGCTGGAGGTGCCTTTTGACTTCTACAGCCTGGAAGGTAAAAGGGCAAAGGGAGGGGGTGTCACTGTGTTTACTTGGTTGACAAAAATCCACTGATTGTATCCAGTGAGGCTTGTTAACCTTGACAGAATTGGGTAAAGGGAGCTGGCTCTGACCTCACAAAAAAAAAACTGACCAAACCCTTCCCAAGTATTTTTCTGTGATACAGCTCTGTTAAGGAAGGTACAATTAGCAAGGAGATCCCCATTTACTTCAGTGTCTTTAATGTTATCCCCTTTCCTGCAAGCTCTGCAGACTGAAAGGGGTCTCCACCGCAGGCTGTGCCACTGCCCTGCCAGCTGAATGCACAGAGAGCTTTTCCTCTGCTCCTGTGCCTGGTGAGGCAGTTGGCCACTATGTTCACCTGGAAATACTGGTGGGGGAAGTGGTATTTGTTGCTCCTGGAGGGAGCCACAATTTCTCCTCGAGGTAATTGTCACTTGGCAGGATCTTACTCATCTTGGTGGTGACAGGGGTTGGCTTTCCAGGCTCTTCCACCAGCAAAGCAGGCTGCAGGGCCGTGGCTCTCTACCTCACAAACATTTAAAAGCCTCTTACCCAGGGGTGCAGCTGTCTTCACTCCTGCCTGAAGCCTGCCCTGCCAAAGCATTTAATCGTGCTGGGTGAATGCTGGCCTCTTTACACCTTGACAAGCAAAGCAGGTTCAACCTCAGGGAGTTAAACACTCAAACTGGCCCACAGATGAGTTTGTCTGCTCTGCCTTGTGGATCTGTTCACCAGGCAGACTAGAAAGGAAGGTAAACGGATGCAACTGTACTTCTACAATGTCTGCTTCTACAAAACCTGATACCAAAGCCTATAGGAAGACCCCAGGGGTATGGAAAGGTTTCCCAGACCTCTGGATATGATACCAGCTAATGCCACTACAGGTGCTGCATTCCCCAGGTAGGAGCTCATCCACCTGGGGAACTTGGGAAGCATCCTTCTCCAAAGCCACAGTCTTCTCTCCCTCACCTCTCTGTCTTCCTTGCTCCAATGGATTATTTTCCCTAAATGCTGTGGCCTGATCCTAGGAGCAAAGAGCAGCCAGCAGTAGGGTGCAAGGAACAGTTCTGCCACCAGCAAGCAGCCCTATCTCTCCCTGTCATACCTTTGCCTCCTGCTGAACCCATCCCTCCCATGCCATTCACCTGTAAGCAGCTGATTCCCTTTTTTCCACCCTCCACAGCCCTTCCTGGTCTTCTCCAGTTCCCACACATGCCTTGCTTGTCTGGCAAGGGCTGTTCTCCATGCAGTGAACCAGCATTTGCACAAACGTGGCCCCAGCACGTAGCTGCAAGAGCTCATCACTGCGCTGCACGGTGGGAGCGCTGGCCGCACGCTGGCCCATCTTGGAGCGGTTGGCTCGGCTGGCAGCCACGTCCCCGCTCTGCTGCCGCTGCTGCAATAGCCCAGTCAGTAGCTCAGGTGTTGCCACAGTCCTTGGCTGCGGCCCAGGAGCTAATGATGGAGCAGGTGGCAGATGTGAGCATTGCAGAATCCTGGCTGGCGGTGAGGGGAGCACACTTTGGAACAGCTTGTTGAGACCAGCCTTTGCTGACCAGCTGGGATGATGGGTTTTGCAAGGTGTGTTCTTGCTTTGTGGAAGTTTCCGAAACAACCTTCAACCTTTGAAGGATGCCGCAGCTGCATTTGGCTCTGCCACCCCTCCCAGGATGTCCAAAATTATCTTGGGATTACAGCAGTGACCACAGCTGTGGCCACTGGTTTACAGCAGGAGGAAAACTCATTAAACGCTAAAGGTGTTTAATCAGAAGCAAAGTGGCAACGGGGCATTTACTTGTCACTCATGTTGATGCAACATGACGATAGAGGGGAATAAATGTCATTGTATGATGAAAGCACCTCTGTCTTACCAAATTCCTGCACTGTGTGTCTACCACAAATGGCCAGAAGCCCTTGAGGACTACTGATCCCAAAGCAAAGCTATAGAGGGAAGATGGGAAGGAGGAGAGGAGAGGCTGAAGAGTGGCAGTGGAAACTGTCTAGAGGAGTACAGGTGGTGCAGTGAAGAACGTGCAACTTGACACGCAGCAAGAGCTGGAGGAGCTTTCTCCAAGCAGGTTGAAGAACTGGTTAAAAAGAGGCTTAGAGCTATGACCAAAGAAGCTGTTGATGCAGTTTGACTCCTGCTGTGCTTACAGAAGCAGGAGTTTGTACCTTCTTTGTAGGCAAACAGGATTATGTCAAACTACCTAATGCCATCATTTGCTTACTAATGGAAACATTGAGTATGGGCTAATTGCTCGAGCCAAAAAGGGAGGCAGGTTTTTATGATCACCATGCTGTGTTACCTGTGAGTACAAACTGCTCCTGTGGTGCTCTGTGTAAAGCAGGAGTACAGTTGCAGCTCTTGCTTATGCTCACAGAGGAGTCGGGATATGGGCATGCTCTGAATCTTTTCCATCCCAAGCTCTTGTCCTTGCTGTCCTTCCCCAGGGCCTGATTCTGCTTCTGCTGCACTCAGTATCAGAGCTGACTTCTGTGGGAGCATTATGACCCTTGGGTATCAGTCCATCAGTGGGCTGCAAACAAAAGGAGTGAAAAAGTCTGCTCTGGGTCTGTATCCCTTATGGTGATGCTTCTTTCCCCCAGTGGCTCCAAAAACACCTTCAAGACCACCCACTGCTGCTGAAATACAGCCCCATCTTGAAAAGAGCTGTGTGACAGTGGGTGACAGGGCACCCATTTTGTACTAATAATGGTAATTTTGTACTAATACCGTGTCGTGGTAGGGAAGACAGAAATGACTAATTAAAATGTTGTGGAGATAGTCAAGTCATGAGAGCATTACTCAAGTGCAATTTAGCTGGGGAGCTGCAATTCACAGCTCTGCTATTACAAAAATACCACAGCACTTAATTAAGCAGACACTGTTGTCAAGGAATCAGGTTAGTATCCCACCTGAAAGCAGCTCCAGGCTATCCACCGTCCAGCCTGGGCATCAGGTCAGATCCATCCATTGCTGGCTCCCAAGTGGTTGGTACCAATTCCAGCAACAATAATTTTTTCTGGCCTAATACCAGGTGGGCCCAAGGTGTCTCAGCTTGCAAACAGACTCATAGTTCAGTGTGGCCTGCTTCACATCAGGGTAACACTATCATCAATGGGAAGAAGAATCCCAAAGCCCTCCACTTCCTCACATAGATACTTCTTCATGCCTTACATATTTTTGCAACTGTTGCTCTCTCTCATGAGCCATCTCCATATCCTCTAATGAAGAAGATGATAAACTACTTCATAGTGAAGGGAGAAACCTGAAAGAGAAGCTTGGTTCTTGTTAACTGGGAGTCAAAGTGGACTCTACATAGCTCCTAAGTGTGTCCCATCTCTGCAGTGAAGGTCCCAAGGCATGAAGGGGCCTGCTGCACTTGGACTTCAAGCAGCAGAGAGAAGACAGGCAAGACACATCAGGCTCTCTGGGCCTGATGTGGACAAGTGGGAGATCTGGTGCCTGAAGCACATGTTGCAGCAGCCAAAATCCCCCCCCTGCTGTCTCAGTCCCTGCTTTTACAGCTGTAGCAACAAATAGCTGAGGTCTGGTGTAGTGGAGCTGCGTAGGAGGAGGGCTCAGCTGGGAGGTGTGAGCTGTAGAAGGACTGGAGCCCACGGTCCTGGGTAGAAATGGAGTTTAGGGCTCTAATAGGGTTTGTAGGAGTTGCAGGGCTCTTTTACTGACAGCTCCAGTGCAACTTTAGCTAGTGGCCACCACTGACTGGTAAATAAGGGAAAGAGAGATGAGGCAGTGGGCGGAGAAGGACAAGGAAGAGGACAGAGCAGAAGAAATCTGAAGATCAAAGTCTAGCCAAGCAAAGGAGATGGAGGAAGGGGAAATCAAGGAGTAACACAAAGGGAGAGATGGAAGAGAGACAGCAGCCCTCCAACAGGCCAGAAAAGGGAGGCAGGAAGGAGCTGGGCGTGGAGAGGACAACAGCTCCCATACCTGGCACATTTATCTTCTGCTGTTGCTGTCTTGGAAAAGATGAGCCTGGCTTTTTCTGGAAATGCTTAGTGAGCAATTAGTACAAATACCTTCCCTGATACATTCTGTGATGCTGTGAGTCTAAATGACGTATGTTGCAGGAGAGAAAAAGTGATCTTGCGTGGGCCCAAGGGGCCATCTCACCCCTGTGAAAAGACCCTCCCTGAGAGGCTAATGAGGGTCCAGGCCTGAACAAGAGGCAGCAGAAGCAGCCAGGCTCTGGGGAAGGGCTGTTTTGGCCCCAAGGGGCCTAGTCCAAAGGAAGAAATAGTTGCAGACACATCCTGGCAGGTCAGTGCCCCACAGTCACTGAGAACAGCTCTGAGCTTTCACTGCCTCAGACTGGGAGATCACAGGTGCTGCCTCTGTTCTGGATCAGAGAAAAGCACTTTTGTGAGGAAATGCAGGCAAGATCTTCTGTCTAGCTGGCCTGCACATGGTTCCCCTGCAAAACTCTGCTCTGCTCTCTCAGCTCCTCATGCTGACTGCCAACGCAGATGTCATGCTCACCAGTGACACCTCCTTTTCCATACACTAGAAATGCCCGCTCTGGCCTCAGCTTGGCCAGCAACAGCTCCTCAAACCTCCTGCCAAGGCTGACTGTTATTACCACCCCTCCTCAGTGGGGCACGATGGCAAGGCTCAGCCTAAGAACAGTGTGTGCCCAGGATCTCTGTTGGTGCCAGCGGGATGCAAGGGGAGAACGAGATTTCCTGAGCCTGGACTCATTCATAGGCCAGCAGCCTTGCAGTGGATCCAGCTGAATGGTGCGGAGCCAGGGAGGACATGCACTGGGACTTACTCACGGCTCTGGGATGTCAGTCCTAATGGAAAACAGCAGGCAGTAGTTAGAATATGCCATAAATATTTACTAGCTAAGGCATCCATTTTCCCAACAGTTGTTAGAAGTCCATGGATGCCTGAAATTTCAGGATTGGACTCTGGCTTCTTGTTCCAGCATCAGGAGAACCCAAACACCACCCCAGCACCATCCTGGAAGCTCCAGGTCATGCCTCCCATCCAGCAGGTGACTGCATGGCTGCCAAACCAGCCCCAGACCTGCTGAGCCCCTGGGCAACACAGTCACCTCCTGTGAAGCAGGTTGGTTTGTGGATGTGGAAATAGCCCAGTGTGGTTTGAGACTGGGACGAGCCACATTGTTTTCCCCACTGACAGAGGGCTGCTGAGAAATGCCAAGGTTTCCCT
Organism: Climacteris rufus; assembly: GCA_013398175.1. Taxonomy (NCBI): domain Eukaryota; kingdom Metazoa; phylum Chordata; class Aves; order Passeriformes; family Climacteridae; genus Climacteris; species Climacteris rufus. The sequence continues at coordinate 108,364 of VZRZ01007536.1, forward strand.
TTGTGCTGGGAGAAGCTAACCGGGTCTCAGCTTTTCTTTCAGCTGCTGGCCTTCCGCGTGTAAACTCTGGGGTCTGGCGGCGCGTTCCTTCCCAGCCCGCGCAGCACAGGCACGTGGCTGGCGCTTGGGAGACACATTTTAAATAACCGCACCACAGTGACTCATGCCTTACCCAAGGCAGTCTGGCTGCTGGCATAGAAAGCATGAAAGCCGGTGATCTTTGGAAGAAGAGAGGATCCTACAGCGAGCAGACATATGGCTCAGTTCCTGGCCAGAAGGTGGGAGGGGTGGAAGTGTTTCTAAATGAGATAGGCTGGGAGGCTGAGGCTCGAAGGTGCAGAGCAGTGGCCTCCCAGCCGCTGCCCAGCTCTGTCCTCCTGACCTGCTGTCACACGTGCAGCCCCTTGTCTCTGGAATTTCCCCGAGTTAGCAGTTTTCCAAGCTGGGGAGGCTCAGGGAGGTAGGGAAAAAACATGTGGAAGCAGTGCCTGAGCCCAGCGTGGCTGAATGGGGGGACGTGGATTGCTCTTTTGCCCTTTGCAACGTTTGTCCTGTAGCACCGAGGTGACAGAAAAGGATAGGCAGTTCTGGTGGTTCCGGTGGACTTTCACCTTTCCCTCCAGCACTTGAATCATCCTCCATTTCCGCAGCCCCCTTAAGTCTCAGAACTGCCCTTCCCACTCTGCCTCCCTCTCAAAACTCTCCCCATCTACTCGGCCCCCTTCTCACACCAGCTCCCCTCAGCACTGTCCCTTCCTGCACCACTTGTCCCTCTCCTCCTTCCCCAGACCTATCCTCCCACACCTCCCGCCCTCCTCTTCCCAGCTCCTCTCCTTGTAGAGCCACTCTGAAATCCCCATTCTCTGCTTCTCTGTGCCATCTCTGCACCCCTCCCTCCTCTGCTGCCTGTGGCCACATCTTCCCCTCTGGCAAACAAGTCACCCCTCAGGACCTGCTGTGATGTTTCCCATAGACCTCCCCAGAGCCCCCAACGCTTCCCACAGGTGTTTGCTCCAGAAGCACCACAGAGTCTCAGCTGTCTGCCAGCAGCCCATACTGAGGCCAGCCTTCGCCTTTGGGTTGCATTCTGCTCTCCCTCACCTCCTGCCCAGGCTGTGGCTGTGGCTGGGTTGCCCTTGAAAGCCACGCGAGCTGCCTTCCCCGGCCCACAGGCTGTTTTCAGGGCCTGGACACCCTGAAGCTGCTCATCGGCTTTGGCAGGGTAGCGTAAATGTCAAGTCCCTGCCTGTTCCCAACCTGATGCCCGTTCCCAGCCTGATGCCCGTTCCCAGGCTGATGCCTGTTCCCAGCCTGATGCCCGTTCCCAGCCTGATGCCCGTTCCCAGGCTGATGCCTGTTCCCAGCCCGATGCCCGTTCCCAGCCCGCAGCAATGCCTGTGTGTCTCCCATTATGTAAGGCGTGATGTGTATGGGAGCTGGGAGGCCTCGGGCTGGCTTGTGCGCCATGAATGACAGCTGCAAAAATGAGAAGGGAACTATTTTTAAACCTTCCCCCTCCCTCCTTCTCCAGCTCTTTTCCCCACAGCCCCAGCCAGGCTGTGTNGTTCCCAGCCTGATGCCCGTTCCCAGGCTGATGCCTGTTCCCAGCCTGATGCCCGTTCCCAGCCTGATGCCCGTTCCCAGGCTGATGCCTGTTCCCAGCCCGATGCCCGTTCCCAGCCCGCAGCAATGCCTGTGTGTCTCCCATTATGTAAGGCGTGATGTGTATGGGAGCTGGGAGGCCTCGGGCTGGCTTGTGCGCCATGAATGACAGCTGCAAAAATGAGAAGGGAACTATTTTTAAACCTTCCCCCTCCCTCCTTCTCCAGCTCTTTTCCCCACAGCCCCAGCCAGGCTGTGTGGATGTCCAGCCCATGGGGGCAATTGGTCCTGCTGGGCTGTGCTGAATTGGTCCTGAGCAATGCTTTGTACTGCCACAGAGGGACACGCAATACCTCGGCACAGGGCTGGTGATACCCGGAGGACGTGTCCTCTTCCAGTCCTCCTTGGCCACCAGGAGTCCCCTGACATCCTCTCCGTCACCTCTCACAGCCCTGCATGTCGGCAGGACTCGCGGTGTCCCTTTCTTTGCCCCAGCCTCTCTCTGTAATATTAGAAAGGTCATTCCCTCCTCCTTGAGCCACAGGGTTATCACAATTCCTTGGAGAAGAGCAGAAGGGATCTTGAGGGGGAAAAAAACTACCTTCTACTGCAGAAACATGATACCCCAGCACCACCCTGTCCCTCAGAGCGAGGGCAAGAGACAGATGGTTTGGAGAAGGGACCTGCATAATGTCCCATCTCCCACTGAATGCTGCTGGCACAGGGACCAGCAGCAAAAAGGCAAGGTGGGTGAGGAGCTGTCTAAGAAAGGGGCTCTGTCAGTCACAGGGAAAGGAGAATTGTCAAAACCAGCAGTGTTTTGCCCCAGAATGCTGTAAACCAGGCACCCCTCAAGCCAGAGCATTGCAAGAAGACATGCAGGGGGTGGACATTGCCCATGTGCTGCCAGTTTGGCTCTGAATAAAGACACTTGATTCAAGGATTTGCCCATCAATCCATTCAAGGATTTGCCCATTTGCCACCCCCATTTTGCCCTCTCAATTGTCTGGAGAGACCAGCAAGGGTGAGGTACCTCTTCACCTGGCTGCTCTACACACTCCTCCTCAGGAAGGATGGAGCTGACTTGTAGCAGGTACAGAGCAAGCTTGTAAGTGGCCACTTTGAGTGTGCAGCTTATTTAATCTAAAACAGGAGAGTTTGAGGGGAACAGCGTCCATGCATCATAGATATATGCTAGGGCAAAAGTCTAATTTGTTCTCCTAAAAGCTCATCTGGATCATAAATACATTTAGGCTTAAAATTAGAAAGAAGTTCTTAGCCAGCCATGGTATAAACTTCTGCGACAGCCTGTCAGGCTGGAAGGTGGGCAGAAGAAGCCTAATTTGGTAAGAGATTCAGCAGGCTGGTAGTCACTGCATGGCAAGAGAGGAGGGAGCCCAGAATGAGCCATACACACGTCTGAAATGAAGCTTGCAATCACGTCCCCAAGCTGGCCCCGAGGGATTGGTACAGAGCTGAAACCGCAGTGTCTTGCATCCTCCATAGGCTGCTTACATGTTATTAATGTCGTGCTTCAGGATCCTCCAAGATCTTTCAAGAGGCAAGAAACAGGTCCCGTCTTTGCCTTCTGGGTTTTTAGGAAATTAATTTCCTTCATTTCTGTAACCTCTCTGACCACAGTAGCCACAGGGTTGGGGTGAGGCAGGGAGGACAAACAGGGTCACTCCTGCTTTTCTTAGTCACGTTTTGGGTGTGCTGGTTTGCCTTGCTGGCAGGCTCAGAACAAAGCCAGCTCTAGGGCCAGGGAGGCATTTCCCTCGGGCTTGGTGTGCTGTGGCAACTGGGGAGCTTGAGCTGTTGTTCACGGCAGCAGGCAGCGCCCTTCTGGGGCTCCTTGGCTGCGACTTCTCTGTTGCAGGAGCTCGGGGGACACGAGACACTTTCTCTCTCTCCCATTGACTCCTGCTGCTGTTTGTATCCTCATGTTTCTGTGGACCTTGGCCACGAGAAGAGACAGGGTGCCTTCAGGCCGAGGCAGTTAGGACATTCCCTGGATGGTCCCCAAGTGTCTTAACTCGGGCAGGTCGAAAAGAGTCTAAAGTCTCAGCCCTATGTTTCAGCGTGGCACGGAGCCCACACTGCCACGACAAGACCCTTAGCCTTGCGAACTGCAATTCTGGCTGCCCCTTGTCCCCCTCAGTGCTGGGGCTGCGGGCCACAGCTGCCCTGACGCGGGAGCCTCGGTGGGGGCTGCGGGGTTCAGCTCGGGGGCCCGCGGAGAGCTGTCGGAGCGCGGCCGGTCCCGTAGCAGGAGCTTACGGCCGCTCCCTACCCTGCTGAGCTCAAACCGAGGGACTCCGGCCGTGCCACCCCGGGCCCTCCGCTGCCGCCGGGCCCTGGGGCGGGCGGGGCCCGGGCGGGGC
>VZRZ01007536.1:112403-137694 GCA_013398175.1 Climacteris rufus
TTGCGGCGCCGCGGGCCCGGGCGGGGCGGGGACCGTGAGGCGCCGCCGGGCGCTCCCTGCCGGGCCGGGCTGCCTGCGCCCCCTGCCCGTGTCACACCGCGCCATGCGCCCTGCAGGAGAACTGCGGGCCTTGTGCTCGATGCAGCCAGCCTGTCCTTCGGGATAAGGATTTGGAACGGTACCTTGTCCTGGGCGGCAAGCAGCATGCAGGAGCAGGACAGCGGAGGCGGCTCGTGAACTTACGTCTGCTCAAACGATGTATTTTACATTTTAAACCCTAGAAAGCCTTAGGAGCAAATAAGCAGGCCGCAGGATAACATGAATGCAGCGGCGTGGGAGCCCCCGCTCGAGCCCAGGTGGGCTGAGCAGCACCGCGCCACAGGGCGCAGCCAGGGCACAAAGCCGGGGTGGGCACTGCTCCGCCTCACTGCCGCCATGGAACACCCACACGGCTCTGGCTCTAAGCCTTGCTGCTCCAGCCTCCAGCGGGGGTGGTGTGCTGGGCCTGCTCTTGCCAGCTGGCGGCGTATTTCGGGAATAAAGCCGACAAGAGCCAGTTTTGGTCATAAAACCTGTGATCAGGCACAGAGGGATAAGGTACATGAACTCACCTCTTGCAACACCTGGAATATTGCCAGGAACTTTCCACTCTACCTCCCATGCCAGCCTCTTGCACCTCCTCTCCTTTCCTTATGGGAGGAAGGCTGGTTCCATATTATTCTTTTGCAATTATTTCCCAGGGACACTCCACCCACCCAACCACACGTCTATCATAGCTATACCACTATCAGCTTCTGGCTTTACTCCCCCACTGTCAGTTTGCTGCAATTTCCTCAGAAGCCTAAGACGCATTTTCTCAATGGCCATGTCCAGCCAACAACCACAGCCAACAGCAAGCAAAACCCCAGAAGAGCTTGGCAGATGCAGCTCTCGCACATTTCTCAACCACAGCATTCCAGTTGCTGCTACAGGGTGTTACAGACCCAACTGGAGACAGATCCTTTCCACTCTTTTGTGCATCTGGTGTAGCCTGCAGGAGCAAAAATGAGGCATCTGATGTCCCAAGATCAGCAGATCTCCCCAACACACAACAGGAAGGAGTTTGAGGAAGCAGTTTCCATTTTTACTTTGCCATCTTTCAGATCACTAATGGCTGCAACATTTCCCAAAGGGAACTAGTAATATAATGTGCAGAGTTAGCACATTTGTAAACTCGCTTCCCACCCACCCAAAAGAACGTTCAAGCTCCCAGAGAAGGCAGTGTAACAAATATTGGTGCTGCTGCCAGCTGTCATCCTGTTGCAAATGACACAACTTTAAAAATTTTACTTTATTTCTCTAGTCAGGCTCGGTATGCCTTTGCCTTGGGAAAAGGAATTTTAAAGGTTTTTTTTAGGCATTGTTACACCAAGCAATGGGAGTTGCCCGAAAGGTAACGACCATTAACAGAACCATCAACAGTCAACAGTGAACATCAACAAACATCTACCCCCTGGCATGGCTTGTGACACCTGGTCTGGAAAAGACTGAAAAAGGAGTCAAAGAATGAAGACCTAATTAACATCGAAGGTGAGGAAATTCAGATCCAATTAAAAACTGAATACTGGGGGTTGCTTAACAAAGGACTAATGAACTTTGAAACAGTTCATCTCTATGGATTTTGTACTGTAAAAAGTTTCAAGAAAATCTAGTAAATGTCATGTGTGATGGAATAATTTTCCCTGCACAAAACAGGCAATGTGCGGGTGAAATTATTTCCATCGCACATCCTGGCCAGAACAACATCCTGGCCCGAATAAAGTCATGCCTGAATTCTCTAACACTAAAATATGTTATGGGAGAGTTTTTGTTTTTCCCGCAGTCTCGGTGACAATCCCAACGTGGAAAAAATGCCAAATATCGTCCACTGTGTTAAAGCCATGTAACACCAGAAGGATACATCCAGCACAACCTTGCATTCACTCAGTTTCTAGCGCAAATCCTTGGTTTGGCCATGTCAAGTCCTTGGCCTTTGGTATGTGGTTGAAGTCAGGCCCCTCCCTCCAAAGGCAGGTTTTTTGCTTTCATAAACAAATTGCTTGGGTCACTGATCCTGCCCTGGCCCTGGAAGACAGCCAGAGATAAACAACTCACTGACACTTAGTTTCTTCCTTCCTTAGTTTCTTCCACCCTCCCTCACTGATCACACAAGGTACCTTTTACAAAATCAAAGATCCAACAAAGATCCTTATTGGAGTTTATTTAGAGATTAAACTGAAGCACCAGTGATCTTGTCTACTTTGAAAGCACGTGTAAGATGTAGTGAGTATATAGAATACAAATTTGTTACCAGGTTGATCTTCAGTTACCAGCATTTGGGAAGAAAAAGCAAACCAAAACCAAAAAACCCCACCCACTAATGAAAAACCAACCAACCAACCAAAACCCTCAACAAAGCAACCAACCAACTAACTGAGGTTTAGGTAAAAAAATTTAAAAAAAAGAAAAGGCATGGAGAAAGCTGTCCTCATGGACAAAACTTATTTGCTCTGAAGTTTACTTCTTCCCATGAGAGAAAGTAAATTCTGATTATTGTATAGATGTTGTCAGCCCCACATAACAGACAAAGCAAGGTCCGAGTGTCTGTGGCTCACTTGTTCGCAGATTTCTCCCCCTACCTGAGAGAGTTCAACCGAGAGTCACTGCAGGAGAAACGCAAAACCTTGCAACGTTTTTGAAATCAATGAATCCAAACAATAAAAAGCAGGGAACTGTATACCTGTTACCAGCACACAACCTAGGGGAAATGCACAGCAAGAACCTACTCCCACAAAAGGTGATCAGCTGCTGTAGTGTCTACCAACTTCAATGCAAATTGCAGGTGTAATGCTGGTAGTGGAGCTGTACAGCACACAGTATGCTGTCTAGAGAACAAAATTACTGGATCTCAGCGTAGTGGAATATACATTTTATTTCTTAAAAAGGAAGGGTACTAACAGAATTTAATACAGTCAAAATTTTACATTTTAAACAAAAGCTTTTCTTTTTCTTAAAAACCAGTTACGAGCAGAGAGGTGAGAGGATTTAAACTACTCACAAAATCCAAGCTGAAGACTTTGAGAATTCAAATCTGTGGTTTATACATTTAAAAAAGTGTAATAAATGGAAATATAAAATAATACCAACTCTGTAATAGTGAAATGCCCTTTCCTCATTAGATTGCTGTTTAAGCACCTTTATTTTCACCCATCAGCTGCCAGGAGTGTTTAGGTTTATGTACAAAATAAGCAGTTTGGGACAGAAGATCCATATATAAATTAAAACCATTTATGGCAATACAGTTTTACCCAGCCACTTTACAAGCTTTATTATCTCTTTCACTTCTATAGAATCTTTCAGTCAGGATGATCTCAAATGCACTTGATGGACTGCTTCAAAAAGCAGCTACACATACAGGAATTATATAGCCAACCTCAAGGAGTAGACATCCAAGAGATTAAACAACACACAGTAAAACTAAGATCAGATTTATGTCTTATATAAACACTGTGCAGATTTATCATCCGTCCCACTGAATGAATGGGACAGATCAGTGTCACATCGAAGACAAAAAAAATACTTTTATCCAAGAGGCAACAGAATTTCAGGCCAAATATAGCAGAGAGGAGTTCCCTCAAACTATTTAGTTAAAAACTGTGTGTGTCTGAAAAAGCTTTACAAGAACAGAGTTTTCAGAATAACTTGCACATATGCTTAGCTGTTTCATAGCTATTTTACATCCTAGAGACACTGAGAGAGGAGGAAAAAAATAGAAGAAAATAAAAAGACATGCCGTTGTCTCTGCCCACTACAAAAGATGTGGCTTTGTCATTTATGGAACGCTGCAGACACAGCTGTAACCAGAGAGGAGACTGCTCCAGTACAGCATTAAAGTTACATTATGGCTGGAGAAAGTGTCATCACAGACTAATCTGTTTACATGAAGGCTGATGGATTAATCTCACCTCCTCCTCAAACTCCAAGCGTTCAGATTTCCTAACAGACTGCTCATGATTCTCACTCCACTGTTTTCTGGTTTTTTTCTTTTTAACACGAGATAGAAAAGGTCATGAAAGCTGATGAAAGTTCCAGCTGTGAATGAATCCAGCATCCAATGAACATGTACTCAGCAAAACCACAAGTCATTAATCACCTTCCCTCTCTCTCTCCACACCACAACGGGAAACCTGTGTCATTTATGTACATAATGGAACTAATAAAGATGTAGACTATCTAGGTTACAAATGAGCTTCAGTAACAGTCACTCACTGTTTCACTGCAACTTGCTGCAGTCTGGCTGAAGGGTGGAGACAGATCTGTTTGAGCCAAAAGAGAGAATAGTTAAAAAAACACACCCAACAAAAACCACCCAGCTTTAGTTTTCCTCAGTCACTAAGGTTTACAAATAATTTAATATTGCTACTTTCCAAATGCTACTCACAAAAATCAACTGTCCAGCTAACAGGATGGGAAAAATACAATTGTGAATGTAATCTGTGATTACTGTAATCTGATAAAGAAAGACTGGAAGAGAATCAATTCCCTCAAAATCTCAGTTTCTCTGCTTAAGTAGCTCATTATTATTTTTAAAACATTTTTTGTTGATAGAAAGCATCACAACTAGACTAGAATTCCACAACATCAATCTTTGTTTTGATTTCTGTAGTTCTCTAGGAAAGAAATAATCCCAAATCAAGCTACATGAAGCATTAACAATATTCAGATATTACAATGGAAGCACTTATTTATTACTTCATAGAACAGATTAGTTTTAAAAGTGTATTTACATGTTCTAAGTTATACAAAATACAGTATTCCAATAATCATGTTAATCACCATATTTCAGACAACTTCACATAAAAGTGCGGAGGATGCATCCATCCCTGATCCTGGCCAGTAGCAATCGGTCACCTGCAGGTGAGAGCTGCTATTGTGCCTCCTGGGGAAAACAAATCCCACCATTCCTTCTCACTGGATCGTAGCTCAGATCTAGGAAAACATTCAGGCAGGTACACGAGCAAGGTTTGTTGAGACCCACAGACCAAAATCACATGCCTTAATTTACTAGACGTATGTGAAGTACATTTTAAATTTTTTTACAGATGTTGTACAGCAAAGGGCTTCTGCTCATGCCTTAGTTAGGAAATGAAGTAACAAGGGTTTTGGCTATGTAACAGGCACCCAAATTACACTTAATATCAACAGCCCTATAACTACAACTGGATAGTGTGTTAAGGACACAATTCTGCAGCTGACTGCCTGGGCAGAGCTTCACATTCAAGAACAGATCCTGTGAAGTCCACACGGTTCTCTACAGATAGAGAGGGCTCATCCCATGCAGAAATGACAGCAGAATTGAGGTCTTAAAAGATTGGGGTCTCAGATAGTAATTTCCTCATGACACAGCACTGACCAGTTCACGTTGGCAGGTCAAGTCCCAGTGCAACAGCACAGTTAGTTGAAGCAACAGCTATTTTTTCATGCCTTTCTGCAGTAACTCTCCTCCCTATCTCTACATTCCTTTCACTTTCTTCTGAATTGTGGAAGTAGGACCAAGAGAAGGAAATTCCCAAGACCTAGACAAGTACTTAGCTTCAGTATGATGCTAAACAGAGGGCATCCAAATTGGCATGAAATTGTAAACAGTGAGGTGTCAGTTTTAGCAATTTCACTCAGGTCAGACTCTTGCACTACTCTCCTCTTCCTGCTTTCACTCTTTGCTCTTCTTGCCAAGTATTATGTCTATCAACACATGTATATTCCTCAAAAGATTCCTTTTTCCCTGTAGGTGTCTGAACATCAAGAAGTTTGCATTCCAAAAGTGACTCACGAGGGATAGCAGACTATCAAACTAGCAAATTACCTCTGTATGACAAATCTGCATTATCATGAATTAAATCACTGTAATTTTTCAATTAGCATTATGTTAGCATCTCCAACGAGATTTAGTTAAGCCTATTCTTTCTATCTTTCTCCCAATCTTTAATTGTGAGTTTGTCTATCTTCACCATGCTACAGTGGCAGATATACAGATCAGAGTAATTATCTGAACATCTAGAAAGCCAGTCAGTCTTGTAGTGCTGCAAAAGCAAAACACTAGCACTAACAAATTATTTTGTTCTTTATGAATTTAGGTGCATGTTGCCAAAAATATGAGATTTATACACTAAGACAAATTTGCATTTCTCATCTTGTGCTTAGCAGCTAAAATTATATGGGTGAACAAAACCTGTCTTGATTTTACAAAGGTCTGAGAGACCTCCTCTCTCACTAAAAATGAAAGCACCTGATCACAAGGAACAAAGACCTTTTATGCTCAGGAGGCTTACAATACTGAAGTAGAAATATTCTCCTTTGTGCAGGTCCATTATTTCTGCTATCTACAAAAAAATATTTTTTTCCGCAGAAGTGGTTTTATTAGAGTATTCCCAAAGCTGCTGGCCTTCCACTGCACCTCCCAACTTGAAATTAATTTGGTACAATTAGTAGCAGTCCTGCAGATAATGCTGAAAGTGTTTTCTACAGTTAGAACACCCTGGGCTTTCAAACAGCACAGCAAGGAAATGGAGAACTGCCAGAAAAGACATAAAATGTAACTAGAAGAAGTGCAAAAAGCTGCTTAGCAAAAAACCAAACAACCCAAAACCATTTCTTCTCTCAACACAAGTTTATAGTACACTACTTTTTCAGTCTGTCTGTGCAGGACCAAAAGAAAAAAAAAAAAGGCAGAATTCAGATTATCTGAGTATCAAAACTATCAGGACCAGTTTACCAACACTACACCTGCAATCTGAGATGTATCCACCTGATCCCAGCACAGAATGCTCCAGAGTAAAGCAAAGACACCCATGACTCCAGCACTTGCTAAAACTTCACAATAACCACATAAAAGTAAAGACTTTTTCCTGTGGGAGTTAATGAGATCTTTGTTACTATGTTCAGTGGGAGCAGATCTTGGCAACAGGTGAAAGATTAAGCTTCTAGAGAATTTTTAGACATAAACCCACTACAGGTAGATTAGAACACCATGTGTGAAAGCAACACTGTATTAAATGTTGTGCACCATTTATTTATAGCTGGTGTCTTCTGTAGAGTAAGACAACACTCATTGTCCACAAATCTCATCCAAAGTTTATATATTTTCAAAGTTAGTACTATGAAATGGCCATGTGGTGTCAATCCACTTCCTAATGAAAGTACAGCTTTGTCAAAAACTGCTCTCTTTCCTGGCAATCCCTGCAGTGATGCTGAGAGGTGCAAGTGCCCTTTATTCTCTCCTCTTGGAGATGGTCCCTTTGTGGCTGGAATGGGGTAGCTTGGCATCAGGCACGCTTATGGCCCCTACAGAGTATGTTCCAAGGCTAGAAAACTTCATACTCTACAGTGTCAATTCAGCATCTTTTAATGTTCAAATTGAGCTAAAAGATACTGGTCTTCTTATGATCACTATGAAAACATACCCAAATTATCATTTGCAGATAGGATTGTCATCCTAGTCAAAGAAACAAGATGATATAGCTAATCATTCCAAGAGGAGCAGAGAGCTCTGGAGCAGTAAACTTAACTTCCTGAGACTGCAAAAACTGAGAAAGGAATTCAGCATTGCACAGTATTTTTTGTCTGGCAATATCTGCTCTCTTTTAAATAGTTTAACTACCTTCTCACCTATCTTTAAAGATACTGCTTCTTAACAAAAAAAAAAAAATTAAATTCTCCGACTACAAAAGTTGAGCCGCACACACCCTAAAGTGCGATTTTCCAGTTTTGCAACCCGTAGACACATGAACCACAGTTTGTGCAAATCTGCACTGTCCTACAGGGAAGCACAAGTGTTTGCTAACAGTCTTCTCTGAAAGAAAGATCTGATGAACATTCACTGTTAGTTTCCATTGTGCAAGCTTTTCATATAACAAAAAGAAAACAATAGAATTGCACATGCTAATCTCACTGACTGAATATTTTGCTGTTAAAATGTCATGACATACTGCAAAACCAAATCCTGTACACAATATGTAAATATTTAAAAGATATTCCTAAGCACAGTAGGATCCAAATGAAGGACTAGCAACTCCTTGTCCAGTTACTATGCCCTTTAGCTTTGTGATTTAAACAGGAAGCATGACTTTTGTGAACAGTCAAAGCTAACTGAAAATTTAGAAATTATAAATGCAAAAAGTTGCTACATCTACATGCTGTCAGGGTTGTTTGTTTTGTTGCTGGGTTTTTTTTTGTTTGTTTGTTTTTAATCCATGGTTTGGCCTTTATCACCAAAATAAAGCAAAACCCAGTACATACTGAAAATATTAGTCCAAATCAGCAATCGTTGATACAGATAGAGATATATGCTGACATTTCAGCAACATGGAACTAAGCTATTCATCTATTTGATAAAAATATCCCAAGATTATCTCAGAGGTTTAGAATCCCAAATTATAATAATACACTCATAGGTATACTTTGGTAACCAGCAAAAAGTTAAAAACACCTTCTTGACTTCAGAACATGGTCCATTAAAAATGACAGGGCAATAAATACATTTAATATATATGCTCTTTATAAAAGTTATGCTGTCAAGCACTGGTTATGAATTCCGGCTTTTGAAATGTTTGGGTTTTTTTTTTTTAATTAAGTTTACAATATTAGCTGCTGCTTCTCATATTTTTCTCTTTGCCTTTCTGCTCTGAAAATAGGGGTTGAATCTCTTGGGTAAACACAAAGTCAAAATAGTTGTTCAATATGATAGCACTGAGCTATGCTGGTAACTAGTCGTGCCTCATAATTTTGGCACTTGTGCTTCTGAAAGCTTTCAAGATTATTTTTCTTGAGGTGTATGCTATTTATCAATCTCCAGGCATGAACACACTCCTGTCTTATAAGCTCCATTTTGGCTACAAGCACGGCCCTGTACTCCTTTCCTATAAAGTAAGTACTCCTTGTCTTCCCACATAAATTCAGCTCGTAAGCTTCCTTAATATAAGAGCAGATCCTTGTTACGCTGATGAAACTCTTACAACGGAACTCCCACCTACTTCCTCCATCCTCTCCACACAATAAGCATTCCCACAATGTGTCCAAGCTTTCATCTACCCTCCCACACCAGCACAAGGGTCTTCACACTTCAGCTGCCCATTGTAACTGTGGGAGATCATTGGCTGTTTCACTTCTGTAAAACAGATGAACAAAGTACTCTTTCAGCACCGCAGTTCTCCTGCAGTCAAGAGACAGAAAATGGTAATACGGCAGCTAATAGCCATTGTTTTGCTGGAGCTAATACTCATTTGGTAGTTTCAGACTGCCAAAAGACTTGGGGATCAGCAGCTCAGAATAGCACCTTTTCCATGATTGCTAAGTCGTTAACAAAAGAACAGATCCTGTTTTAGCAAGATACTATAAAAGAAAGTGAGCCTCAAACGAAATAAAGGAAAAGGCAGGTAACAGCAGTGGAGCTGTGGAGCAGGAAAGCAACCAAAGTGGTTTACTATTACATGGGTCATTTGATTGAGGTTTATTACTCTCTGTATGGCACACTGTGGTGCTTTCTGGATTATTTCAATACATCTGCTGTACTCTTCTGCACTGAAGTCTCACATGTCACAGGCTGCTGTTTTCCTGGTGTCTTTAGTTCTGCACTCACAGTACTCCACAATATGCTACACTGTACCAGAAGTGAGCTGCAGTATTAAATAAAATTCAATATACTGCAGGGAAAAGAGTCTTAAAATATAGCAGTTCTTTATACATACAAACACTTTCATTTAAAACTCCCTCTTTTCTTCCACTTGAGTGCCAAAACGAAGAGTCACTATTCACACAGGCTGTCAACAGACATTGAGACAAATACTTTTGAGTGTCTTGACAAAACCCCAGTAAGTAAGCTTATTGTAGTTCATAGTTACAGTGAGAAAGACAGATAAGAAAGCCATATACAGAATTAAGGAGACTTTGCACTTGTCATCATGCCCAGCCCTGGGTAGTCAGATGGGGTACTTGCAGGCAAGGAGGCAGGCAGGGTCATCGTCAGTTGTTTGTGTTGGGACACCTCATAGATTTCACTGCTCACTCTGAAGACTGGCGATTCATGTGTGCTTTTTAGTTTCTTTGTTTTTAAAAGTCTTTAAAGTTGCATCACTCGGAATCAGATAAGTCACTTTAAACAAAGCAAAGTGTTAAGTGTGACAATTTATTTATAACATACTTCCCACCATCACCACCACAAACCACCCTGTGAAAGAAAAAGCCCCTGCTGAAAGGGTGACAATTTTTAGTATGTTTGAAAGAAATTAGACCAACACTGCATCAAGAGTCACTCTAGTCAAATTAAGAGCATAGCAGAGGGGGAGATAGTTCAAAGCATACATTAAGTGTTGTGGATTAGCCTGCTTCTCCACTTCCTTAAGAAATCAACACACAGTTGGTCTAAACTCATACCAATTTGCACAGTATGTTTGAAAGTCAAGCTAGTCTTTAGTATACAAAATAAAACCTAATGCTTTTTTAATATATTTTCAGATTTCAATAGAGGAACTGCAACTACCCTCAAAATCATCATCCCACATTTACCCCTTAATATAAATATTATCCTGGGAAGTACAGCCTAAGAGTTCTGACACAGCCACTATCTTAAGACAGCTTCTCTTGTTAAGAGGACTTCTAGTCATATACTTCTGGTAAAGCTTCTAGTTCTTGCAGTTGTAGGTCGTGTAGAAGGTCCCAACATCACACACAACATATTTTTTCTTCTACCACCTCATACTGTTGAAGCAGTGCTTGGTGCTGACAATGGATTACTTCAAAGAGGGCAAGTCTTGTGTGCTAATTTTCTATCAGGAAACATGCTGGAGATAGAACCAGCAAGCATGGAGAGACCAGACATGCTGCTGCGCAGGAGACAGTGAGGTAAACTGTATTGGTAGTGGGTGTAGCTTATCCCATAGAGTGTTCACGAGGCAAAGGACCAAAACTCTTTCTCAATCTCTTGCACAACAGGTAAGGTGCAGTAAAATAACAGCAGCTTGTTTACTTCTTAAAAAAAAGCCCTTCTTCCAAAGCATAAGGTACTGGCCATTTTTTAACAGATGGGACTCAGGGTTCAGACTAGTGATTCAAATCTCTTTATCTAAATCTCCCTTACTTCTCAGTTAAGTGCAACAGTCTGCTTTATCAGCACTTCAAGAGGGAAGTCCCTCGAAGGAAAAGAAGGAGGAGTGGTGGTAGAAATACAGCTGTCCTGGGTTGCAATGAGAGGACAGCCAAAGTACATATTCTATCACCATCTCCATCACCTCTCAATGAACTGTTAACGACGGGTTGTTTTACAACAGCTGGCCACTGTACCCTCCACCCTCCAGACTGCAAGCTGGGCATTAGACAAGGAAGAAAGAGAGACAACCCTGCAAGGCAGGGTAAGGCCTCTTTGTCTTCACATCAATGACTCAGCCCTGGTAACACCCTCTGAGAAGCAGCAGCTACTCTGTGGGGGGCCATGTCCATTAACAGGCCATCAAGGTCTCCTGGAATTATTCATAAATCACCTGATCCCATTGTGATATGCCCCGCCCTGAAGGGGGGAACTGAACCATTCCTACCTGTATATAAGAGGCCTGAAAAACTACAGGGCACAACTTCCACTGGATTCCCAGAGGAGAAGGGCTCAAGAACCACCCACCACTGGACCTCCAGAGACAGGCCAGACTTTTCTGCTGGACCACTGCTCCCAACAGGACCACATCCATCACTCCAATGGGACTGCAGCCACCATTTAACTGGACTGCTATCACCACCTGACCAACAGGGTAGCAGGTGGTATTCTGACTTTGTCAGTTTAAGCTGGTGCTTCTGTATTATTGCCTTTATTTAAATTTTTCTATTGACTTGTAGTTCTGACTTGGGATCTCTCACAGTAGATTTGTGTGGGGTTAATTCCTCCACTGGTTTGTTTGCAAACTAGCACATATTTTGGCACCCAACGCTTTTCTCCACATGGCGAACTATTTTCCCATCCGCAACGAGAAAGGCGAGGTGTCCATGGAGAAGGTGAAGGTGAAGCGGTACGTGTCGGGCAAGCGGCCCGACTACGCGCCCATGGAGTCCTCAGAGGAGGACGACGAAGAGTTCCAATTCATCAAAAAGGTGAAGGAGCAGAAGGTTGAGCCTGAGGAACAGGGGGAAGAACTGGCCAACGACTCCCGGTTTCAGCGCCTCCAGAACCACATTGCTGAGGATGCAGAGGAGTGGCTGGCAAGACACCGCAAAATTGTGGAACCTGAAGTGGTTGGAGAAAGCGATTCGGAAGTGGAGGGGGGAGAAGCTTGGTGCCTGGAACGGGAGGACACTGGTGAGGAGGAAGAGGAGGAGATCGATGATGAGGTGATTGAGCGTCGGCGCGGGATGATGCGTCAGCGAGCCCAGGAGAGGAAAACTGAGGAGATGGAAGTGATGGAGTTGGAGGATGAGGATTGGTCTGGAGAAGAGTCAGAGTCTGAGTACGAAGAATACATGGAGAGCGAGGATGAAATGGAGCCATGTCTCAAACCAGTCTTTATCCCTATGAAGGACCAGATCATGGTTCAGGAGCGAGAAGCACAAGCCCTGAAGCAGAAGGAGATGGAGCAGGAGGCAAAGAAGATGGCAGAGGACAGGCGCAAGTACACACTTAAGATTGTAGAAGAGGAAGTAAAGAAGGAGCAGGAGGAGAACAACTGTTCACTGGCTGCACTTGATACCAATGATGAGAACAATGAGGAGGAGTATGAGGCCTGGAAAGTCCGTGAGCTGAAGCGAATCAAACGGGACCGCAAAGAACGAGAAGCCATGGAGAAAGAGAAGGCAGAGATCGAGTGCATGTGGAACCTGACAGAGGAGAAGCGCCAGGCTGAGCTCCGAGCCAATGGGAAATTCATCACCAACAAGGCAGTGAACGGCAAATACAAATTCCTGCAGAAGTTCTACCACCGCGGCACCTTCTTCATGGATGAGGATGAGGAGGTGTACAAGAGGGACTTCAGTGCTCCAACCCTTGAGGACCACTTTAACAAGACCATCCTGCCCAAAGTCATGCAGGTCAAGAACTTTGGGCACTCAGGGCGGACGAAGTATACACACTTGCTGGACCAGGACACCACCTCCTTCGACTCTGCCTGGGGCCAGGAGAGTGCACAGAACACCAAGTTCTTTAAGCAGAAGGCAGCGGGTGTGCGGGATGTTTTTGAGAGACCCTCAGCCAAGAAACGGAAAACCACCTAAGGACACAGACAGGAGGGTCTAATGTGGCTGACGCTGGCAGGAGGGCGCTGTCCTGCCAGCTGCCAGGGCCTGGGCAGGGACAGAAGGGACACATTACATGACTCCAGGTGGTACAGGAGTGATATGACTGATCGTCTTGAAGCAATGACAGGAATGTATGTACAGGAAGAGAATGTGCACTATGACCAGAATTAGAGGTGCCCTGCCTCTTAGCCAGGTACAGGAAAAGGATAATTGGATCTATTGGACCGTGTCTATTGCAAATGATACAACTTTAAAAATTTACTTTATTTCTCTAGTCAGGCTTGGTATGCCTTTGCCTTGGGAAAAGGAATTTTAAGGTTTTTTTTAGGCATTGTTGCACCAAGCACTGGGAATTGTCCAAAAGATAACAACCATCAGCAAAACATCAAGGCCATCAGCAGAACATCAACAAAAATCTACCCCCTGGCATGGCTGGTGACTCTTGGTCTGGAAAAGACTGGTAAGAGAATCAAAGAATGAAGACCTAATTAACATTGAAGGTGATGAAGTTCAGATCCAATTAAAAACTGAATACTGGGGGTTGCTTAACAAAGGACTAATGAACTTTGAAACAGTTCATCTCTGTGGATTTTGTACTGTATAAAGTTTTGGGAAAATTTAGTAAATGTTATGTGTGATGGAATGAATTTTCCTGTACAACCTGGACAATACACGAGTGATTTCCATCACACATGCTGGCCAGAACAACATCCTGGCCAGAATAAAGTAATGCCTGAATTCTCTAATACTAAAATATGTTGTTGGAGAGTTTTTGGTTTTCCCGCAGTTTCAGTGACATGTGGATCCAATGGCCTGGCACATATGACCCACAAAGATAGACGGCTTTGGTTGGCACCAGTGCGCAATGTACTCTAATGCCATCAAGGTATGTCGGGGTGGAATCCATTTCGATTTCTGTGGTGACAGGAGGATCCCAAGAGCTGACTGTAATGAAAGCTGAAATTAGTCTAACTGGAAAGTAATAGCAGAAACAACCCACTGTGACTGGTCCAGAAGCCCCATGCATCCTTGGCATAGACTATCTCAGGAGTGGGTATTTCAAAGATCCAAAAGGATATTGCTGGGATAGCTTTGGGATTGCTGCTGTGCAAGCAGAGGAAACTAGACAACTGAATACCTTGCCTGGTCTCTCAGACAACCCTTCTGCTGTGGGACTGCTGAAGGTTGAAGACCAACAGGTACTAATCACCACAGCAACAGTGCATTGCCGGCAATACCGCACCAACCGGGACTCTGTGATTCCCATCCATACAATGATTGGAGAACTAGAGAGCCAAGGGGTGGTGAGCAAGACTCACTCACCCTTCAACAGCCCTATGTGGCCAGTGCGTAAGTCCAGTGGGAAAAGGAGACTGATGGTGGATTACCGTGGCCTGAATGAAGTCACGCCGCCACTGAGTGCTGCTGTGCCGGACATGCTGGAGCTCCAGTACGAGCTGCAGTCCAAGGCAGCAAAGTGGTATGTGACCATCGATATTGCCAATGCGTTTTTCTCCATTCCTTTGGCAGCAGAGGGCAGGCCTCAATTTGCCTTCAACTGGAGGGGTGTGCAGTACACATGGAACTGGCAGCCCCAAGCGTGGAAGCACAGCCCCACCATCTGGCATGGGCTGATCCAGACTGGACTGGAAAAGGGCGAGGCTCTGGAACACCTACAGTATATCAATGACATCATTGCATGGGGGAACACAGCAGGGGAAATTTTTGAGAAAGGAGAAAAGACCACACAGATTCTCCTGAAGGCTGGTTTTGCCATTAAACAAAGAAAGGTCAAGGGACCTGTGCAAGAAATTCACTTTCTAAGAGTTAAATGGCAGGATGGACGTCGCCAGATTCCAAGGGAGGTGATTAACAAAATGGCAGCCGTGTCCCCACTAAGGAACAAGAAAGAAACACAGGCTTTCCTGGGAGCAGTGGGCTCTTGGAGAATGCACATCCCAGAGTACAGTACAATTGTAAGTCCTCTCTACCTTGTGACATGAAAGAAGAATGATTTCCTGTGGGGCCATGAACAACAACAGGCTTTCGAACAAATTAAACAGGAGATTGGCCATGCAGTAGCCCTTGGGCCAGTCAGAACATGGCAGGATGTAAAGAATGCGATCTACAATGAGAGGACAGCCAAAGTACATATTCTATCACCATCTCCATCACCTCTCAATGAACTGTTAACGACGGGTTGTTTTACAACAGCTGGCCACTGTACCCTCCACCCTCCAGACTGCAAGCTGGGCATTAGACAAGGAAGAAAGAGAGACAACCCTGCAAGGCAGGGTAAGGCCTCTTTGTCTTCACATCAATGACTCAGCCCTGGTAACACCCTCTGAGAAGCAGCAGCTACTCTGTGGGGGGCCATGTCCATTAACAGGCCATCAAGGTCTCCTGGAATTATTCATAAATCACCTGATCCCATTGTGATATGCCCCGCCCTGAAGGGAGGAACTGAACCATTCCTACCTATATATAAGAGGCCTGAAAAACTACAGGGCACAACTTCCACTGGATTCCCAGAGGAGAAGGGCTCAAGAACCACCCACCACTGGACCTCCAGAGACAGGCCAGACTTTTCTACTGGACCACTGCTCCCAACAGGACCACATCCATCACTCCAATGGGACTGCAGCCACCATTTAACTGGACTGCTATCACCACCTGACCAACAGGGTAGCAGGTGGTATTCTGACTTTGTCAGTTTAAGCTGGTGCTTCTGTATTATTGCCTTTATTTAAATTTTTCTATTGACTTGTAGTTCTGACTTGGGATCTCTCACAGTAGATTTGTGTGCGGTCAATTCCTCTGCTGGCTTGTTTTCAAACAAGCACAACTGCCTAGAACCCACATCAAATTACTTTGTCCACATTTGTAAACCCAATGATTCATTACTGTTCTCTCTCCTTGGTTTCTGCAAGTTATCCATGATTAGAGCCTACCAAGACATTTGGGCAGTACTGTAATCAAAACTGCACTGACTGTATTCTGCATAACACTCATGGATTACCCTCGCAATACTTCTGTTTTTACAAGAGATTGTATATTTTCCTGTCTTCCTGTCCTAAAGTTTTCCCTATTCCTCTTCAACAGGAACAGAGTCCTATACAACAGGTGCTTTCTAGTGCCTCTGAATGGGAGAGGAAACAATTTCATGATGCTGCCCAGCAACATCTATCCTAAAATTATGTTTTACACTTGGAGGGGTGGGTGGAATGGAGAGGAGAAAAGAGCAAGAGTTTGAAAATTAAAAAGAAGGAAAAAGAAGAAAAAGAGAGGAGAGTCTCCTAGGCTCTTTCTCCACTTAAAATGCAAGTTAGAACAGATAGCAAAAGCCCTGTCCAGTCAGGAGGGATCCATATTTATTCCTCCAGACAGGTGAATCTGTTCAATTGCATGACATCAGAAAATGTTCTATCAGTGTTAAAAACAAGCTTGTAAATACGGACAATAAGATTTTGGACAACACAACAATCAGGAAAGGGCCTGAACGAGTTGTGCCAACAGAAACAGGGTGTGTTTGTGTTTTGTTGGGTTTTTTTCTAATGTAGATGCAAAATGGCAAAGCCTCCATAAACTTTATTTCTGGGAGTCTCTACAGAAGGCAGAGAAGTCTAAGAGGCTAAAACAAGGAGCCCTAACAAGGAAAAGGGGTGTGCTTACAAGGGTCCGTATCTGGTCTCGTATTTAGAAACAATGTTCTTGCATCGTCCCACTTCCTTGCGCAGCTCTGCAACCTCCGTCCTCAGGGCTGTGTTTTCCTTCTCAAGAAAGGCTGCCCGAATTGTGATCTGATTCTCCTTTAGTCGCCGAGCGTCACGGGAACGCTTTGCTGCCACATTGTTCTTCTTTCGCCTTGTCCAGTATTTTTCATCCTGCAGTAAAACAAAGATGCCAAAGCGACAACTGTTTCAGACACCTCTTTACTGTATAGTGACATTCACACTAACTGGTGTATTTAAGGAATCTCCTCCATAGGTTTGCAAGGCTCTGACATTAAAATAGAGACAATGCAGTACTGTAAGGTTTTGTCTTTACATGACTCTTGTTTCAGGATAAACCAAGTGCATTGCTAGAACTAAGGAGATTAAGAGACTTGGGTACTAAGAAGCTGTCCATGCTCCCTTTACTTAGTTTCAGTTCAGGAATGAACTTTCACAGAAAACCAGCTGTTCTGTTGTCTGAGTTGTTTAAATCCAGATCAGACACAACACTGGGCAAATATAGACAATGGCCTTCAGAAGTGCAGATGATGAAGATTTGACTTGATAGTTCTCCTAATTTCTGCTTATAGCATGATCAGTTGCTCCTGGCCAGTAATCATCTCATGATACCAAAACCTGCAAAACAGCAAGCATAGCAGCTGGCTTGCCAATTCTATTCTTGGCAGTACTTCTGCCCAATCACGTAGGTATACTGCATTAGCTGTGTATGTCAAAGTGTTCGGACAAAGAGAAACTTTTATCAAGGCCTACAGGAGATTGCAGCAATAAATCTGTTACCTTTTGCTCATCTGGGACAAAAACCTTCTTGGCTTTTTTAATCATAGGTTGTGGCTTCAGGTCCTCTTCAGTAAACTTGTGTTTGCGAGGATTGAAGAGCTCACCACCAGGCACACTGGACAGCACTAAATCAGCAGGGTCAGGGTTAAAATTCACCTCAACTTCTACGCAGTCAGGATCAATGGGGCTGGGAGTATTTCTCTCATTTTGTGGTGGGGACTCTGGCAACAACAGGAGAAATTACGATACATTCATCAGGATGAAGAGAATCAACTAAGAAGCCAACTGGTGTGTCTATTTATTGCCCTTTTGTGAACAGAATTTAATAGTATTATTTGGTATTTCCCTGAGGTGTGCTGCTGGTACAGAGAAAGAGTTCACAGTTCAGTCTGTAATGTAACTCTAGGAACATATGCAGGACTAACAGACACGAGTAGACAGATGCAGGGCAGGAGTTAATATTTCCCTGGCAAAAATTAAATGCTCTGCACACATAAAAAGTGCCTTCAGCAGCAGTAAGAAGGGAGAAACCTGTATCAGCATGAGTTTTGTACCACAGAAATCCTTACTGAAACAAGCCTGCCCAAAGATCTCAGTCCCTGGGACCTTCAAAGGTCAGACAACTAGATTTCCAAACAAATGACTAAATAAAGGAGCATTTGTTACAAATGCAACAGGATTCTACTTCTTAGTCACATAGAAACAAACCCCCCATCAGACTGTCTGACACTGATAGTGTTCATATGAACTTTATCATACTAATCTATTGATTACAAAACTTCATATACATGAATTGCAAACGTCAGTGCAATTTGCAGTAGTAATCAATAAGTAAGTTTTCCCATACACCACCTAGAAAAAAGCTACACCCTATAACTTGTGGAAGGAGTTCCACGTTGTCTTTCTCACAGATTCACAGAAGAGGCCCAGAGCAAAATGCTTTCTGTAAAGCCTGCTCATAAAATAGTACTGTGATGGCTATCATGTTTAAACTCCAAATCTAGGGCAAACTGAGCTGCTGAATTCTTTAATACAAAAGATCTCCATATTACAAATGAAGTTTCCTAGTACCACTTAAGCACAGTTTTGTTTCTTTTTTCCTCCATTCCCACTTCAAAGCACTACAGAACATCAAACTGCATCATTAAAACACCTTTTCCAAGTGTCTGTTCCCACATTTCACAGGCTACCACAAAAAAGATCGCTTCATTTTTTTTCTATTTAACATTGTTGTTTGAGGCACATTAAGTTCACATAAGTTCACCCAAGCAGACCAAGGTAGTACAAATGACTTGTGACAAGCTATCAGATTTGTTGTAAAATAACCTGAAAAAGTATTATCTCAACATGTCCAGCTTCTCACTAGATTAGCAATACCAAGAAAGCAAACACTTTATGTTGCTGTTTCAGCTCTTCTAATTTCAAATGCAAAACAGACTGCATATTGATAGACACTCATTTTTCACAGGACGGGGAGAGGGGAAGAAAAGGAGAGGCAGCGTCTCCATGAACTGACACATGAACTAAGGCTCTACATTGAGCAAGTTTGTACTATTTAACCAGCCACAGCTAACACTGGCAGGTTGGCATGTCTCCTCTTTGATCTAAAGAGGCACCTTTGAATATGAGAGCAACAGAAGTCCCTCAGAGCCCCGTATTATTCCATTTACCTGTGCTGGAGGCTGCTTCAGATTGCTGGTAAACTGCAGTGGAAGAAGATGATGCAGGAGAACCAGTGGAAGCACCGGCAGACTCCTTTCCTTCCAGCTCAGCCACAGGCAAGAGTGGATTCTGGTTCAAATCCAGGTGAGTAGGGCTGGAAGGAATTCCATTCTCCAGCAGGAACTCATCCAGATCCATGTACTCCAGGTGGAAAGACTCGCCATCGTAAGGAATAGTTTTGTCCCAAATGGGTGGCATGAGGGAAGCCGAGACTGCCATAGTGCTGGCAGCTGCTGCCTCATCTTCTTCAAGCTTTATTTTCTCCTTCTCTTTATCTGAAAGATACAAGTAGGTCACTGTACAAGCTGAAACACAGGAGAGACTCGAGGTTTAGGAGTCTAATGAAATCCCCATGAAAGGAAATTCAGTAAGCTAATGGTTCCGCCTCGTGACACGGTCTGGAAAATCAGGTGCTGAGAAGCAACCTTCATGCATTTCCATGTAACTCTGTGTGGAACACTCTAACCCCCTGTGATGGCTGGATCACAGACAGCTGAGTAACCTTGCAGACCAGCATCTTTGCTGTAGAAGCTTACCAAAGCATGATGTGGTCCTGCACAGAGCTTATTAACTAGTCTGCAAAACAGCCTGATTTTCACATACCCATCTCAGAAGACAACAAAAGTGAGTGGCCCTAAGAAGGATTACATGGGAAGCCATTAAGAAAATTCCAAGGAAGCAGAGTAGCTTATTCTATGCACAAAGAAGGAAGGCGCAGAACAATAATTTAAATTCAAACAAGACAGGAATATGGGTTTTCAGATTACATTTGAATATCAGTCAAAAGATCCACAGGACACCAGAGACCTGGATGTCTATTGTTCAGCATTTTACAAGCATTTCTTTCTGAAATGACTCAGCATGTCCACAGAAAGCAATAGCTCCAAGTGCTGCTCACTATAGATAGCTCAGAGTACCCACATGCAATTTTGACTCTTTGGGGAGATGTCTAATAAGGCACACTCCCACATCCCACCCCCAAGTCACAAGAGACTGATGAATTTTTCTCCCTTTACTGTGCTACAGTGCACATATTACAGAAAAATGGCTGTTTCTATGTTCCCCATAGCTACTGAATCTTAACAATTGTCTGGGACAGAATCCAAGCAGAAAACTCAAGTTATGGAATAATTACATAATTTAAGAGACAAAAATAAGCTGGCAGAAAAAATAATTTAAAAATCCAAGTCATTTTCCTGATCCAGTTCTCCATGCAGCCATGCAGTTCTATCAGCACTGGAGGAGGCATTGCAGAAGCAGTGCTAGTACTGCCAGCACTGAGCCAGCACTGCTGTCAAAAGGAACGGGCACCAGTGCACCCTAAGCACCTGCAAATTGGCTATTACCACGGAAGCCAACAAACATCCAGTTCAATAGAACAGGCACTCCAAGGATGGCCAGTGGACTGGTTGGGAACTCCAGTATTCACAGAGGTTAGCCCAGTAAAATGCACCAGTCTTTGGCATTAGGGTTTTCTAGGCTGGCTACAATATGCTAAAGGAGCATTTTTCCTTATCGGGGGTGGAAGTGGGGGTGAAGCTCTGCTCTAAATCAGAAAAGCCTATTTATATAAAACCTATTCTGATAGAAGTGGCATTCCTTCCGCTCTTGCCTTAATTGGTGTGGAGCTGAGACTGAAAGAGCTTTTTATGGCTTAAAGAACAGTGCTGCCATACAAAGCAAATTGTCTACCGTATTCTGAACGTTTTATACAAAAGAATATTCTGATTTTAAACTAAGCAATTGAGAGAGTATTCACCAGCCACTGACTTGGGACCAAGAGCAAGTACCTAGAGGACACGTTACATTCTGACCAGTGGCTCCTGGACCTAAGCTTTGATAACATCACCTTGCAGCTTTTGGCCTTGTCCTTGCCACTGCACACTGCTGCCTCTGAACTGCCATCTCCCAGCTCCTATTTCTGCTACAAATTCCTTTTTGCAACTTGCCTACCCTTTGTTTGGGCAAAGCAAACATGCAGGCTAACAGTAATGATGCAAATAACCAGAATGTTTCTAAGCAGCTCCTACTTGAAGCTAGTAAAGAAACAGCATCTACTCTACATATAAGGAGGATTTCCCTTACTACTGGAGCACACCCCACCAAATTGGAACCAACATGTCACTTGTAATAGAGATTGGGTATTCCCCCAAGGTTTGCATAGTGCCCAGCACAACCAAACCCAGATGTGCACTGAATGTTGTGGATGATATCCTAGTAAAGATATCACCAAAACAAATGCAAGTTACAATAATGAATTCTTTGTAAATATTGTAATATTTTTAATTAACATTATAAAAAACTTGTGAAATGTCGCGTCAAAATGTCACCTAAAAAGAAAAAGATATTTCTTTATTCTTGAAAACAATAGTACACCATTACAAGTTATGCCAGTTTTATTACAAGCCAGCAGTGCTTTTGTTTTGCAAAATCTAATACACCACCTTCAACAGAGGAGAAAAGAAACATTAAGTGATTAGTAGACTGAATATAAGGCTTAAAAATATTTTTCAGAAGGTAGATGCTAAAAAGACTACATTACTGGCATATGTGGCTCTTCTCAGATCTTTTAATGCCTTTTAGATGTGCAACATCATCCTGCTGTCTCCTTCAGTAAGCTGGAAAAATCGTGGTTCCTCCGACTTCCTCTTGCGATTGTCCCTGGCTCACACCAGATTAGATCCTTCCTCCACGTGAGAAAAGCATCTGAAATTTTTTATCCTTTTGCTACAAGTTGACAACTAGCAAGCACTGGGCCCCCAGTGCTGTGGTTGTTTAGCTATGCTGTCTCTCTCTCCCCCCTCACTTCTAACAATATCTGAAACAAAATAGCAGAAGTTAACACGCATATTGGGTGCCATGTATTTCAAACGTGATACATAGCATGATAAAACCTTTGTATAATCATTTTTGCATTGATGTTTTCCCACTGGCTTTCTTTCAATTCATTTAATCTTTATTTCTGCTACACAACGTCCTGCTTGGGTGCACAATATCTAATGAAGCACTAATTAACTTCTTCCATCTTGAGGGGGAAGTTTCCGCCTGCCTCAGCACAGGGACCTGAAACATTAATTCTCTTAAGATATTAATAGTGTAAACAGGTATTACCTGACAGTAGAGCTGCAGTATCCTAAGAGGCTCCATTTGCAGTGATTCAAGGTCACCCTGATAAATCTGGACTGTACTTCTGCAGATGATGGCTCACGTCCGATTTAGCCCCCTCATTCTGCCACTGTGACCTATTAACTGGGCTGTACATCTGCTGTTAACAGGGAGGGCACCAGTTTATGCTCAGTAACTTAAGTAGACCATTCCAGTTACTGAACTGTTGGAAATACTGTTGTTTTGGCCAAAAGCAGCAGCCTGAAAAGAGCTTTATTCCACATCCTGGTTTTTCCTCAAAACCAAATAAAACAACCAAACCCAAAATCAATGAAAAGATTTTGGCCACCATGTTGTCAAGAGCTATCCCAGCCACAAACAGAACAGATCCTTATTTGACAAACTTCCCCTTGTTCACCAAAAAAATATTGTCAAATTATACTGAAACCACTATATAGACTATGGCTGATTGCTCCATAAATCTTTATTCCCTCTTGTGAGGATGGAACAAGGCAGGTTGCAGGGTTCCATATCCCTGATGCCCATTACTGTGATGTTTGTTGAGGCATTCCTCCTGCCACAGCAGCGTGCAACTGGTGATTAAGGCATCCTTTGGAGAGTATGCAGCAGCTTGTTACTAATAGAAGGGACCTACACTCCTGCTCCAGAATATTAATTGTCTTCCCTTAACCCACAGGACTCTTTTTTTTAAAAACAAAAATATCATGATTCTTATTTATTTAATCCCTACAACATACATGTCAACAACTCCCAGCAAGGCTGCTCAGCTATACCTGGTACATGACAGGGCATTCGAGGGGATGGCATTCTGCTGGAACTGGCTGACCTCCCTCCTCTGTTGCTCAGGAGGATTAGAAAGCCTGCTTGCTTACTGGGTAGTCAAATTACCCACAGCAGTTGGAAAACCCACAGGTAGCTTGCAGAGACTATAAATGGACACTGCAGCTAGCTGATGCCATTTCTTACAGAATAAGACAGAAAACTGTATTTTTGTCAATAGGCATTCCAGACAAAAGGCACAGGGTCTTTTCTCACAAAGTTTGCTGAAACTGCACCAATGGATTAAGTGAATGAGTAATTTTTAACATTTTGACTGTATCACTACACTATTAAAGGAACAGAAAATAATCATGGATCCCTGAAGTCAGTTGAATCACAAGTCTACTGACAAGCCTTTTGTAGATTAGGAGTAACTACCTGCTGACAATGAAGGCATTCTTTCTGTTGTCTAGCATATGTAAACAAGAAAAGCATCAGAGATCAAAATAAACAGAAAGCAACAAGTTCCACAAAGTGTGAAGTGAAACAGTGCAACGTGAACTAAGGAAATCTGTGGAGAAATTTTAAGAAGGCGAACAACCTGAACTTTATCACACCACGAATGGAGAGGGACAATCAAGGTGCAATGGACTCACTAGCAAGCTTTAGAGGCTCAAGCTGAACACCTTCACAAGCTGGAACGGGGTCATCTAGTAATCAATCTAGTATCAAATGTTTCTAATTTTAGAAAAATGCACTACCTCAAAATCTTAATAATTTCAGAATTTTACATCTCCATAGGCCAGATGACATGATTCTGGATACAAAGGCACCCCCAAGACAAAGTCAACATAACCCTATCACCAACAATCATTGTTTCCATGCGTGAACTTAAATTGCTCCTGATGGCACTAATGTCTTCAAAACGGACTGGATGCTGAAATACCTTAAGAAATTCCATGATTTTGTATATTCAAGATTCTGTGTGCTGCAGCATCCTGCACCATAGCAACATAACTAAAACCTTTATCACAGACTGACTTTTTTTTTCTAGCGGAAAGAAGAAAAAAATAGTCTCCAGAATCACAAAATGGATACATTTACAGGGTATTGTGCAATATTAGACATGCAATGTAGCTAGGATCCTCACTGGGAAAAATCTTGCCAACCTTGGTTGTGCTGTGGTTTACCCTGGATATTGTCTACTGTTTAAAAAAATGATTCTTAATCTCAAAATTCCTACATGTAAGGGCTTCCTTTATTATACACCAGTACACTTGGCATTGCAGCAGTGCAGATAATCCTGAGCCTTCCTCGAAATGAAACTGATATTCAGAAAGGCAAAAACACTGCCAGATGAAAAAAAAAAAAATAAAGTGTGCCATCAGCACTAAGGACTACAAGCACCAGCACTGCTATTTACACAGCTGCTGCCTGCATCACCAGCAGTGGCAGAGAGGCAGCTCCAACCCATGCAGGACTGCATGTGCAGGCAGTCACTCATTCCCTTATGGATTATCACCGAACCTAATCTGAGCGGATCTGCTGTTTACTCGTGTCATCGTGTCAACGTCCCAGCTCGTGTCAACTTCCCAGCAATTAAGGTCAAGCAAGACTCGAAACCTTCTCACTGCTGCTCCCAACTACGTGTGCACAGGCGGGGAAGGCTCCAGACAGCCGAGGGACCGAGCCCAGCGTGTCACGTCCCGGCTCCTGCGCGCGCCTCGCTCCCGCAGCGTTCGGCTTTGGCTAACGCAGGCACCTACACGCTCCGGAGCGGACGATCCCAGGGAGGCGGGGAGCGATCCCGTGCTGCCGGCACTTGGCACGGCCGGCCGGGGGGGCGGAGGGAGGCAGGGACGGGGCGTGCGGCCTCTCCCGCGGGTGCT
>VZRZ01007537.1:1490-60145 GCA_013398175.1 Climacteris rufus
TGGTGAGGGGCTTGGAACACAAGCCCTATGAGGAATGACTGAAGGAGCTGGGGTTGTTTAGCCTGGAGGAAAGGAGACTCAGAGGTGACTTTATCACTCTCTACAACTTCCTGAAGGGTTGTTGTAGTCAGGTGGAGGTTGGTCTCTTTTTCCAGGCAACAACTAACAGAACAAGAGGACACAGTCTTAAGCTGCGCCAAGGTAAACATAGGTTGGATATTAGGAAAAAATTTTTTACAGAAAGACTGATAAAATATTGGAACGGCCTACTCGGGTAGGTGGTGGAATCACCATCCCTGGACGTGTTTAAGAAGAGATTGGATGTGCCACTTGGGGCCATGGTTTAGTTTAGTTTTTCTGAGATGTTGGGGCAAGGGTTGGACTCAATGATCTTGAAGGTTTCTTCTAACCTGGAGATTCTGTGATTCTGTGATAATCTAGCCCAGTCTTGCAGTTACAATGGATCCTGTGACCACACTGTGTACATATGTAAACAGTGCAGATATTTACAGAAAACCACTGAGAAGTAGATAAAATATTTCCTCTTCCATAGAGTTTTACAGTGCAAAGCTATCAAAAGCATCATTTAGAGCACCTGTTTTATAAATGATAATATACAATAAACAAAAGCTCAGTTATATACAGTCTAATGGAAAAACTTATGTGATTCATTTCCAGGGCTAGAATAGAGCAAAATTCTTTTAACCTGAAGTCTGCCCTGTGAAAATACAAAAATGACAAATAGGGTCTTTTTACATTGATGCAGTTGCAGTTTTTCTATTTGGGTTTTAAATTTTGCTGTTCAATTTTGTTTACTATGTTTTATGACATATTTGTTAACCTTGTCTATTTTATCTCAGTTTCCTACTATCTTACTGTGAGACAGGGCTCCATTGATTCCACAAGTCTGTTAAAATCTGCTCAAAGTGGATGTTAAATGAAATGTTGTTAATATTTCATGTATGCTTTAAAAGTAGGGATTAAGTTGGAAAAAGATCACTTGGCAACATAATGACATCCAGAAGTCAACACATGATTGGTCAGTTTTTGAAAAGGACAAAATTACAGAATAAAATAGGGAAAATTCTTTCAATAGAGAGCAGTTGTGAACAAACAAACCAAAACAAAACAAGCCAGACTTGTGTTAGGATAGGTTTAATGTAGGAAATAATATTTAAATGAATAAATAGGTAAAATTATTATGCATTTTAGAAGACATATCCTAATCTAATGTTACTGTTAATAATATTAAATTTCTGGAGACAATGACAAAAGATAGAAAACCCTCCAATGAACCAACCAACCAACAAAACCAAAACATCCTAAACTGCTGAGTACTATGCCAGGAGAAATATAATGGTACTTTTCAATATTTCTAAAGGTTGTACAAAGATCTAGAAATTGACAGAATTATGAATTTACTGCATCTAATCAGAGAGTATATGAAAGATTTCTATAAGATTAGGACCACTAAATTATAATATCCTGCTGCAATTTCAGACATTCTAATCCTCCTCTAGAATAGCTAGAATATTTTAGCTTTATAGTCCACTCAAACCCGTTTGCCTGGCCTAAGCAAATCTTGGAACACATAGTTCTCAGGACTTTGATAAAAAACCCCTATTTCTACAGCTTTTTAGGAAAAAGCTTTTGAATATTTGTTCAAACAAAAAGTTGCAGTTGATAAATTCTGCCCAAGACCAGAACTCGCACACCTAAGGAGGACTCTTTTTATTCTAATGTTCCTTTTATATTGTAGATGAAGGCTTAAAACATTGTATCAACTCCTAACTCCAGTCTGGACTTCAAACTTTCCATTAATTTCCAAGGAATAAAACTAAAAACTCATCTCTAGGAGTCTTAATATTTGTTGAGTGAAGACATTTCCAGATAAACAAAGAAAGAACTGTTTCAATGCAAAATACATAAACATTCTTTGAGTTAGATCCCAGAACACCTTTTGCCTCTGATATGAGGTCCTAACCAGTATAGTAGGTACTTAATATGTACTGGCAGGTAAGAAGAAAAAGGGTATTTTGGAGCACAAGACTGCAACTCAAACTGTAATTTACAACAAACAAACTGTCTCTAGTTTCACTTTGTTTTATTCTGTGAGTTAGGGACAAGAATATTTCCTGAAAACTAGAGTAATGCCTTTTAATTTCTTCATAACATATCAGAAAGATATTATTTAGAAATGAAGTAGAAGTTCACGATAACTCATGTGCTAAGACTTCTGTCCATATGAAGAACCTGCCAGTCAGTAATGTAAGGGGAGATGTGACTGTAAACTAATGACCATGTGCTGTCTTCCTGTGTAGTTACACAATGTTTTTAGAATGCTTTGGTGGAGTACCGCTTTTAAAGCATAAATTACAACACACTTTGGATCTTTGGGTATGCTTTTAATGGAGAAGAATGTTTTCATAAGAAATTACTATGCTGTAGTAAAGTGGAACAATTCATTGGACATTCTTCTCTTCAAAAGACAGAAAAGTTCAGATTCATGTGATTTTTATTTCAGTGTTAACAGTCACCCCAGGATCCTTTGTGCTTACAGTGAAAATATCTCCACATTTAGGGCAGAATTCATCTGACCTACTTTGAACAGATATGTTTAATCAGTGTAATCCTGCTGTCAACGACCCAAAAAAAAGAGTTCATAAAATCATGAAAGTGTTCATGCCAGTGCCTTGGCAACAGCAAAATGCCATCTTAACAATCATCAAAAGCAATCCTCATTACAACCAGGAGGGAAGGAGCAATAAGTGCTGAGAAAACTGAGCTACTTAGTTATATTTTCCATTCATAACATTGTTCTCAAAATGAAAAATTACAGATTTTGATGCTTATATGTCTCTGTGGTGCAACGACTTGAAGGGAAGACAAAGAAATGCTCTTGAGGTCTTCTCCCTGATTCAAGCCTATAGTTCAGAAATACTTATTAGTCAGAAAATACATAGAAAATGTATTTTTATTTTAGGGTAAATCCTGTTGTATGATAGCTGATAGCAGCACACTAATTCCAACACTTGTTTTCTCGTCTGCCTATGATCAGACTCTCCTGTCATTTACCTGAGGGAAGCAGAGTGGGAAATTAAACTCTGGTTAACTCCTTGCTCCCTCTGGATTAGGTAATGTAAAGTGTTTTGCTATGCCATGCATCAAATATTTGAGTCTTTCAGTGGAGACTACAGGTACTTAATATTATACACCTTTTATTTTTAAATTAAAGAATTTAAAAAGAATTTTTAAAGGTTTCTCATTGCCATTCCCACATTTGTTTCCACTTTGTGACGTTACTGCAACTAGGGGAAGATTGTAGTCAACCCAAGTTGAAAAAGCTGTGCAAAATAGCAGTGGTCTCTGTGTATCTACATCAAAGTAAGACTATGTTTGTTATTTTTGTTTCAAGACATTACCCAAATGATGTAAATCCAGACTAAATTATTACAATGATAGACAATACATAAACATTCCCTGCCCCAAGGAACTTACACACAGGAACACAAGCACAGGAAAAATACCGATAAGGATTAGATAAGGATTAATTCTTTCTTTTTGACCATTCAACTATGTGGTTGAAGTACTCATAAACTATGAGTTTTAAGTTTATGTTCAAGTTACTTACACTGTCATTTTTCTTCTTTTCCATTACTGATTTGTTGTAAATGCTCTGATGACATTCCCAGAATTGCCAGGGAATTATCTTTGAAGCAATATTTTATGACCCTCTTCTTCAGTCCTCAAAAACATACTCAAGAGAGATGTAATCAAACTCACAAAAATACCTTAATTGTGCATTCATTTAAATGACCTTTGAGATCTTCAAAATGAGGTTCAGGTGTTTGCATACTATTGGATTTGCTTACAGCAAACATCATGGAAGATTTTCAGGTGTATGTTGCAGCCTTTGTCTGTTTTCAAGTGCTTCTTATAAAAGTAAGGCTTGTGTTTAACAGAAGGCAAATTATTTGGTGGTAGAAAGAAAAAACCCAAACAATTTAGACTTGTAGAAAAGGTTTTTGTTGTTTAAAAAGGACACACAATTGTAACAAAAACATTTAATTTCTGAAAGGAAGTGCAAACAAAAAAGTAATTTTAAAGGGCAAAAAATCCTAGAATGACCAAAAAAAAAAAAAAAAAACCCCAAAAAAACCAATGAAAGTTTCCTGGGTACAGAAACAAGGAATGGAGCTTTAAGCACTGTCTCTCCTATACCGTGGGCATCACGACCGGGGGGGGGGGCGTGGTTTCAGCAGGAAAAAAGAGCTGAGACTGGAAAAGGAACATTTGCCCCTTTTTTGGCTAGTTATCTCCAGGGAGAAAGCCTCAAGTCAGCCTGTGGGACCTAGTCCCTCCATGACACTGGCGGTTCCTTTTCCTGTTCCTCCAAGCCATGGCTGTTGTGGTTTGGTGCTGAAAGACAAGGAGGGTGAGCCTGAGATGCTTCTCTGAGAAGAAGAAAAGGAAGAAAGAGAGAAACAGTGATGCAGGGCCAAGCTACATGGAGCCCAAATCCCAGCAGAGCCGAATGGAGCGGTGCCGGTACCAGAGGCAGAAGCACGGAGTTGAACTGACGAAGCAAAGTGGTCTGAGACAGTGGTATGGTGCAAGAGGGATGGTATAGCTTCCAAAGAGTTTTGCTTGCCCTAATTCCTCATTGGATTTTTTGGACTGGGGAGAGGGAGGACGTTAAGTAGCAAAAACTCTTGTTCGCCATATTGGGAAGTGTTTTTGTTGTTTGATGGTGAATACGCTTTTGTGTGTAAATGACCCTATCTCTATTGTACACTTTTGTTGTTAATGTTGAGATTATTGCAATTTTCAGTAAATTGCTATTTCAACTTATCATCTCTCCTACTGTTCCTCTATTATCAGAAGGGGCGGGGGAAAAAGGGAGCATCTTGAGGGGGTTTAATTTTCTAGCTCTCTTTTAAAACCAGCACGAAAAGCTATATTAAATACAATGACCTTTTTCAGTCAAGGGCTGTTTCCTCCCTTTCCTTTGTTTTCTTCACCCTTTTTTACCTTTTCACAGAAGTACTTGGGCAAAGTAGAATGGTTGGATTTCTACTGGAACAAAAATAAGTCCCTCAAAAACAAAAAATCAAACAAAAAAGCAAAAACAACTTCTGTAAGATATTGTTAATTTGAAGAAATATTTTCTCTACTTTCTCTTTGGCATATTTCTCTACTCTCAGTTTCCTGGAAGTTATATTGGGGAATGTAGGCCTAATGCAATCAGTGAAGCTGACGAAGAGGTATCAGACTTTATGAACTTTATGCAATATGTCTTTTTCTCTTCTCAGTCGTATATGAGAGGGAATTGTGCTCTTCATGCTGTGAGACCTGTGCTTTACATGTTTATGTTGGTTATCCAAGAGTCCTGTAATTCAGACATGTCAAGATCACCTTTGCTCTGGGACTAATCACAGGCATTCTACACATCTTCACAATGTTTTACGTGACGTCAGACCTCCTGAGAAGGATGTGTCCAACATTAATGATGTAACACTGCAAGGGCTGATAGGAGAGAGTGAGGATCTCTGCACACTGATCAGCATCACCAGCCTTACACACGGAACAGAAACAGACCTGGGCACATTGCCGGCAGGTGAATAAGCTTCATCCTTCTCCTCAGCCAGGTTTTGGAGTTCAAATGCAGACCTTCACTGAAACATTTCTGACAGAAAACTCTGCCTTGGTCCCATATCTGACCCTACCTTTGAAGTCTAAGATGTATGGCCACCTTCCTCAATAAAACGATGCTAGGACAAAACTTGAATAATGTCAGTATGCTCCGTCTCAGTGTTTAGCTGTTGGCTCACTCTCTGGCTCTATTCTGGGCTGCTCCAACAAGTTCCCCTCAAAATAATACCCAAGCAGAGATCAATGAATATGTGAACTTAGGCATGCCTCTAAAAGGACAGTCCAGGATAAGTCTATCCCATATGGGGCTCCCTTCAGCAACATCGTTAACTTTATCCTGGGGGACTTTGCACCCTCAGTAAGCTAAGGCAACAACCCCTCGTGCCCCATACCACAGCATGCAACACGGTTTCTTCAGTTTCCTGCTGTGGGAACAGGAGCTGCTTTCCTGAGCTGCAGCAAAGCCCTGGCACTATTTAAAACACTTTAAGCTATCAAGACATACAAAACCCATGGATTAGTGTCAAGCCAATAGAAACACCACACCAGGCACAGAGGAACTCCAGAAGAGAGTGCTCCATGATGTGGACACAGCACATTTGCTCATCCTAAGTACTATAGTTACAAGAGTCTTCAGTCTGTTTGCCTGCTGGGATAGGTATTGGTCCCTTGTCTGGTTTTATTTAGCGGTATTGATCTAACCAGACTGTCCTGTGAACTGAGCACTTGAGTTTTGAACATAATTGATAAAGGATACTCTGAACTGCTGAAAAAATGTAGGAAAAAAGCCCAAGACCATATGACTTGTTCTATGCAGGAAGCAGAAGAAGGAAGAATCATCAGAACTGGAATCCAGTAAGACTGGCATTGCTCTAGGCAATGTTCACAGGAGATGGCACACACTAATAAGCAGATAAAACACTCAGAAGGTCAGCACCATAACTACGTTCCTTCTTCCATAGTGGATTCTGTGTATTTATGTTTTTCTTTCCTTCTCATTTGAAAGGAAAGAGGGCAAACTACTTAGTAGTATCACATAACTATTCCTGTCTAATAAGGACACTGCACAGTATCTTTATGCTTTTTTAGAGTAATGTGTGTACCGTCTCTGAGAACGATGAAATTGCCATTTCAACAGAATTCAACACTGCTTCCATGAGAAGTTTGTAAGCGTGACAGTTCACGCTGAAATTAATGCAAATGGCTTTTGTGTTTGTTTTAGAGATCTCTCTGTCTTAATTCATATATCAAACTTTGGTCATTGATACATCCATCAGGCGTTCCTCAGTGCTTTTCAAGCCTTGAGAGAAGTAGTCTAACTACCTTACTGAATTAAGAATTTTAAGTCACTAAGGCAGGAACATGTAAGGAAAAACACATTTAGAACTATAATGATCGAAAAGAGTGTTTTAAGTAAATTATAAATAAGATCATTTTATTAGAAATAACAAAACCACACATAGCAAAAGTAAAGATCATAATAACTCAGCAGGTAGGGGATTACTGCTAAAAATCTTTTTGCTCTTATTGGCAAAAGATCATAATATTGAAATTGTGATTAGAAAGAACTGAATATCACTGTAGGGTTTTCTTGATGGATTTGCAATTGGCCAATTGAGAGTAAGCATCAACAGTAGCATTCAGCATTCCATAACCACTTGAAGCAAAAACCAGCTCTCTATATGGGAGAGAATAATTCTGACACCACAAGTACCGGACTGTAAATTTGCAGTTTGTGTGAGTAAAGAAGCAGAGCCTATCCTCCTTACCCAAGAGAGACAATCCTGATCCTAGAGGTGTAACATCTGTGTCATTAGTGCCACTCATAGACATATCTAAGCAAGTTTTTAATTGACTGGCTGGTATATAATTAGTGTTTTGCCATAAAGAGCTCAACCCTGTCTGTAAAAACTAACTAGGAGCTTGCATAAATATGTGGGTTTCCAGCCCATAGCCACAGACTGCAGTGAAGTACTTCTCTGAGAGCTGCAAAACAAACAAGTGTGGAATTAAAAATTCTGTCTTATAGCAGACATTTTAGAGTGCAATGAGGGAGTCATTGGGATTTTCACAGTACATAACTGTCATTCTGTAAAATTTCTTAGAATTGTAGTGTATACCCATCTGTATCATGGTTGTTCTAGAAATTCAGCGCACAGTGTTTTCTGGCAAGATTTTGGCTAATAGAGCAAGTACTCTACAAATAATTTGTGATTTCAGTTTAGGGGTAAGGGACAATTACCAATGGACTGTTTGCAAATATCAAGACTCCTTGCGAAAACCAGAACCAACCCCACCCCCCATCTTATTAACATAGATATGGGTGTTCTCTGCTAGAGCACCTCAGTTCCCAGGAACGTGCCTGGTCGCCTTTAATTTACTTAGATGGTCATAACCTAGGTGGACTTGTGTAAAAGGTCACCTAGGAAGTTTGTTGCAGAGACAGTGATTCTGTCATATCTTAGAGTGCCTACCTCAAAAATATAAATTGTACAATAACATCACAATAAAACTTATTTCCAAAAGTACAGCAGTCTTTTACACTATTCTCCAAACATTAGAATAAGAAAAAATTTAGATAGTACATGCAGAAGACACACAAAGAAAGACCCTGTGATTAATGGAGAAACATTGCTTAAAGAAGTTTCAAAATACCATTTCTACAGGGGTACTTATCACAGAAAAGGATAGTAGAGTGAAACTAGAAAATGTTGGAATCCATTTATTTGAGTGCCTGCAGTTATCATTTCAAGGCAAATGAAGCAACAATAAATACAGAGGATTTGAAAGAAAGATAATCTGTATCCACTGCATTTTAATAAACAGTAATCACAAAAAAATCAATGTGGGCATATTGGATCTGGTTTTCTATTAGTTTTCCTATTACTGTTCTCCCTTTCTCTTCTTTCACCTCCCTTTTCTAGCTAATACTTAATGGAATGATCTGTAGTCCCTATTGTTTTACTGTCTGAACTTTTGTCTTTATTTTTCTTTCATAAGCTGGGTTTTAAACTTAAAAATTAATTTCCTCACTTGTATTATCAATATTACCAGTCCTAACACCTAATGGACAGTATATCTCTTAATTTGTTTTCTTTTTGTAATCAATAGGTCAGAACTGCTTCTTGCTAATTTTAGTCAGTATTAGGGCAACTGAGAAGGATGATGCTTCCCACCATAGAGTCTGAGAAGAAGAAAGTAGATCAGTAACAAAAGTCAGATAAGTTTATTTTAAAAGTATAATCTGTCTCCACCCAATTTTAAAATACTGCTAGGTTTTACAGATATTTAGCAAAAACATGATTATTTTTCCAGGCAATAAAAAAAATCAGCAAAATCAACATTTAATGGAAAGTACAAATACTTTCTTCTCACATAAACATGATTTTGTATCAGATAACAACTGAAATTTCAGCATAATACAAATATTCAGAGAAATTATGAAAAAAAGTAATATGAGTCTAATTTAATCCACATTTGTTATATCGACATAGGAAAAAAACAAAGGCTACTGGATAGAAAATAAAAATAGAATAAAATTAAAAAATTAAAACCAGTGATTTTCAATCAAATATGCTTCTGATTTTAAAGAGTGATTTTAGGTGTCTCCAGAAGCAATTTGTTATATCCTAAAGTAGAAGCCTAAGTGAGAAGGATTGAATCATCTTTTGGACATGTCTATCTCTCTCTGTTTACTACAGAGGATGCAGTTCTTGACATTTATCTCTTATATGGATAAAGCCATGTAGGTGAATCCCATTCTACAGAACAGAGGTAGGATATTAGAACAAGTAATGTGAAGGATGCCAAATTACCCTCTCAAACACTGCTCCACAAGAGAGATTTGCTGGAAATTGCACAGGGTGCCTCCCTTTTGTCAGTTAAGAATCCTGAGGCCAGTGCAAAACTGAATAATCCTTAAGAAAAGACATCAGGGTCAGCTCAGAGCTGGAACAGAAGTCATACCTAAAAAGAAGTAAATGTAGTTTTGGCCTTGAATCTACTCTGGTAGCTTGACATATCCATTTTGACATTATTTACTATGATGTTACCAGAGAATGAGGTAAAAATGGGAACTGTATGTTCTGGACACTGTACAAGATTAACAAATGGATCGTCTCCAAAGGACTTTCAGTCTTAGTAATAGATGGACAAAATCAGGAAAAGTTTTATGACCCACCAATGGATACAAGAATCATCTTTATTCCTAAACTGACTTGAATTTTTCTCTGAATGAGATTGCTTTAAGTGAAAGAGAAGAGCCTAAAATACAAGCACACCAGAACGCGACAAAAAAGTTTGATGGAAACTATGGATGCTGATTCAGTGAAAACACTAAGAATGAATGGATAGAAATGGTGGCTTCTTTTAGAAATGCAACTATATGTCATGATATTCTATGAGCCACTAGCTTACCTATTTGTTTAGGCTTTTTTCATTTTATTTCCTATAAGTTATGTGAAGGTATAAAAAAGGATTGAAAACACAGATTTGAGTGCACCCAGCATATTTTTGTGAGGTAGTTTCCTGATAAACACCTACTTTTAAAAGGAGATCTAGAGGAGGATGACACGAATAAGCCCCACTGTTCGTAGCCATCAGTGAAAAAGTTTGAGTTTCTTGTGTCTTTGTAGCTGCCTCAGCTTCAAGTCCCATATGTTAGTTTGTACTCCATGTTGATATTTCAACAAATGACCTGCATCACAGCTGTGGTAGGCAGATTTCTACATATAAATTAACACTGTTAATGTCAAATAGTCAAGGTTCAGTGCTGACCATCATTTTATATTATGTCATGTAAAGACTGCAAATATCATGTCCCTATGTTGCCTGTTTTTACTGACAACCAAGCATCCTAAGCACTGTAGCATTTTGTCAGTTCAGCAGATCCAAAGCCATCCATCACTGCTGCTATTTCTGTCATACGCATTTAACTTCAGCATCAGCCAGCAGTCTGCAGTCTTGGTTACTGATCAGTATCATCACAACTGTCAGATGGGGAGTGAATTCTTTTTCTCTCCAAAAGTTGGTTAATGTAATGTTTGATATAGATACTTTGCCTAACAAGTTTTCTAAGCCATGTTTGATGTTTGAGTATGGAAATGTTTCCAGTATGATCTTTCATAATTTAT
Organism: Climacteris rufus; assembly: GCA_013398175.1. NCBI lineage: Eukaryota > Metazoa > Chordata > Aves > Passeriformes > Climacteridae > Climacteris > Climacteris rufus. The sequence continues at coordinate 12,275 of VZRZ01007537.1, forward strand.
TTATATTTGAAACATCTTTGTGAACACTTTAAACATCAATATTGGCTGTTGTAAGGTTGTATCTTTTCTTTTTCCCAATAGTCTCAATCCAAAATCCGTGAGCTTCTAGATATCAAGGGAAGAGGTTCAAGAAATCCTACAGTCTTAAACACAGCTGATTTCAAAGACATGTAATAAAACTCAGGAAATTTCACTGGAGTATTGATATGGCAGTTTATTTTGATTTTAAAGTTAAGATTTTTTTTTTCATTTTTCTGTGAAGATGAAAGAAAGATTTAGGAAAGTACCTAAACAAAGTTTTAATCCCATTGATCTCAGATTGTGATCTAGTGATATTCTGGAATAAGATAGAAACAGTCTGATTAACAAGCAGTTTGAACTACTGCTTACCTTTTATCTTTTTACAAAAGCCTTCTCTTCAAACTCTTTTAAAACAATCACATGGAATTTTAAAAGGGAGGACTGTCTCAGATCACAGATCAACTAGATTTATTTAAAGAGGTAGCTTTAAATTAAGACAAAAAACTTCCAGGGACTAAGGTGGTACTCCTGCAGCAGTGTGGTGACACAAAGTCCAAGCATTAGAATCTTAATATATTAAAAAATAAAAATGCTGTCTAATGTCTTGTGATTTAAACAAGCCTAACCATTTTATAGATTATTTTTATCATTAACAACACAATTTTAATTTATTTTTATAGTTAAATTCTTGTAAGTGAAAATGTATTCAAATAATCCAGTCATTTGAACCCTAGCATAGTTTTCCGTAACTGAAATTCAAACTGGAATTATTATCACAGTTCTAAATTAAACAGTGATATTTCCCATACCTGAAGAACCTGTGTATATGTGTGTGTGCATGTATGTATATACAGAGGCACAGATTGAATACTGAATAAGCATAAATCTTTGAAATTCAAAGCAAATAAGAAAAAAACCCCACACATCATGAATACCGAAGATTTGATTTCTTAACCAAAGCTAGGGCAAACAATTAATAAAGATAACTGTTCACTAGACCAGTTTATTTCTTTACAGTATATATGGATCTCAGAATCTGCTGGTATTTTTCTTTTTTTAATACAATAACAAAATTTTAATATAATTTAAATACACTTAATATAATGATTTTGATTTTTCTTATGTTCTTCATTGAAACCTTGGAGAAGTTAGGAACTATTAATTTTCCTAGTAGACAGCTGTTACTTCTTAGTGGAGTGATTGGACTGCAATATTTGTCATTTAAAAAAATCATTAATACAAGCTGAAAGTGAAAGAAACTAGGGAAATGAAATGAAATAACTTCAGATCCCTGCATTTCTCTCACTGGAATAATTTTTTTTAATATGATAGAATATAAAATTATTTTTAAAGGAAAATAATAGGAAAAAGTCCCTGAATCCTTTCCTCATAGTTACTTCTAATGCTATAATAATTAACTCTAAAATAATGGTGCATTAGGTAATCACCATATTGCAATGGAATTTCCATGGATACACATATAATGTGGATATTAATAATATGTTAGATCATCATAATTCATTTTTTAACAATTAATATAGAGTGAATGAATGAATGACCGATTAGTCATTTATTAGCAAAGGAAGATGTGCAATTATGTCCTTTGTATAATAAACGCTCTTTGTTAGAAGATATTTTTTTTGTCTACAGTAACAAAAGAGATGATAGAAAAAGGTTAATGTTTTGAGTACTTCCTCAATTTCAAATCATCATCAAATTATAGGTACATATGAGAATACTATAAGTGTTGTCACTTGTTTTAATTAGAAAGCACGGCTATTCACATAAAATAGGATGGAATCAATCGAGGGTGAAAAACATGCTTTTATACATTAAACTGAAAAATCCTATCTGCCTTTTTTTTTTAACCAAAAAAGGTAGTTGTGAAATGGTTAGACTGGAAACCTGACAAACAACAAGCAATTCATACTTGGTGGTTCTGAAATATTCACTCAAAATCTGGATTGTTTTAAGGTAGTTAAAAAATGTAAGTTATCTAATTAATTGTTCTAATTGTCTAACATAGGCAGGGCTGTAAAAGGCCATAGGTGGCCTTTTACAGGATTTAGTTAGAATGCAGGCTTTCACCATCCAAATTCTGATATTGAAATCCACTGCTTAGCCTGGAGTCTCCACCCAGAGGTCAGGGCAACTGATTGGGGAAAATTTACAGCTATACATGAAGTATACATCCTAAGCTTCACATCAGCCTATTAATGCTGGTCTATTTATTGGAAGGAGATGAATGTTAATATAATTGATCTCTGTGAATTACCCTGGTTGTAGGAACACTTCAGTAGAGAGGAAGCATTTCTACATCACTGCCTTCAGTGCTTTCCTGCTCTGGGAGCTCCTAGCCTAATTGTCAGTATAGTTTCAGCAAAAATGACTCCAGTGGTCTTCTTTTCACCTCTCCCAGTGTCATTGTGTCTTACTGAGAACAGAGCTCTTAAATTTAAATAGCTCTTTTAATATTTTCTTCATTTCATTTGCATACAGATAAAATAATTATATAAATCTGAATTTGTTTCTTTACTTTTAATGGTTGATAATTAAAAAAAGAATTATTTTGGGAACTCATTTTTACCAGAGAAATTCTGAGTTCATTAAGGAAGTATATGTCCTGACAATCAGAAACATTTGGAGACCAGCTTTCATAAATGTTTCAGTTTTACATGCTTTCTGATACTAATAATGAAGACGGTACTTCTATGCAGGAGACTATAATATGCATTTTATGACCATATTTGTCTCCTTCAACTTTTACAGAAGAAAATCTTCAGATTATTTATGAGTGGATAATTAATATTTACATTAATATATTTTGGTCTTATTTAAATAAATCAAGTGTCACAGTTCAATTTTCTAAGAGTGACACAAGTCCCCAGTGAACAAGGGAATATATTGACATTGACCTCAATGTTAAAATTTCTGCGATACAGTCCATAAAAAATAAAAATAATAATAAAAAAATCAACAATCTATCATTTTTTTTCTTGCTTGTTTATTGTTGCTCTAGGATATGTCCCATCTGGTCCATATTTAGATGAATGATTATGTATGTCACTCAGTACCAGAAAAAAACTAGTAATTTCATTTAGTGTTTACTTTCCAAAGATGAATCACAGTTCTCAGCAATGGCTAGGGAATAGTGCCATGGTAGAAAAAATTTATGTATTAGTTTATTTTCTGAAGTGTTTAATATGCTCTGTTTCATCTCAGCAAAAGCTAGAAAAATAGCAAGCATGCAATGAGAAAAAGAAAAAGAAACAACATAGAAGGAAAAGGAGTCTTATGTATCTTGTAAGTATATTTGAATAGTATTGAGTTTGCTTCAACAGCATTAGTCCACTTTTGACAGGTGAAGTGTCATGCTATCTATAAAAGTACAATTGCTATTAATACTACCTTGTGTTCCTAGAGAAATTTCCATCCCAAGGACCCACACGAGCTTTATTATTGCCAATTTATACGATGATGAACTAAGCTTTACTTAGAAACCAAATTTTCAAAAGAATTTCCTGTTAACCTGGTGACCATTTTTATGACTCCAGAAATACAAACCAGTGTATACTCTATCTGGAAATCATTCCAGAAAAAGTTTGCACAAGTATATTAAGCCTGTTTGCATTCTGCACGAAATTTCAGGATTCTGGTTTTCAGCTCAAGTTTTTGTGGGATATTTAATTATCATGCACACATTTCAGGAGCAAAGCCAGCTGCTTCTTTGCCACTGGGAGAATCTAGAACATACTTAGGATAGCCAGAATGACTGGAGAATGGTGACCAAAGGGTAGGGTCAATTATTAACCCTAATTATCTTTAAGCATCTCTGTGAAGGTGTCAAGTATTGTCCCCCTTTCACAGATAAGACCAGAAGCATAGGACAGTCTCTGTGGATGGTCCTGAACTCTTCCACACCCTGATCATATCAGGTCACATCTGAGACAGGATTTATTCAGACAGCCCAGAACTGTTTTTTCATCTATGTAGGCATATCATATGATTTCCCTGATTGCAAACACTAAGGCAATAATTTAAAGCAAGTCTTTAGTGTCTCTGTGCTGTGTGCATCTTTATGTGTCCTTTTCCAAGTAGCTTTGTCAAATTTCTTGGGGAAACTGACAGTTAGCTCTTGGAGGTGATAAAATATGAGTTGACAAATTCATCAGTGTTTATGAGAAAAAGGTACTCAAGACAGACAGCAGTCTTACACAGACTATGATTATTTCAGTCAAACTTCTGGAGTGCTTTGTGAACAGAAAGAGAAGTGAGACAGTTCTATCTTGAATTTTCTGTTCTTCTCTGTCAATTCTCCTCTCTTTTGGTGTAGAGATGCCCAGCAGGTTTATCCTATCAACTTTGAAGGCTTCTGTCTGGTGTTACCTAAATTCTGTGGAAAATCTAAATGCATTTTCACTGTAATCATGGCAAAACTGAGAATTTAGGATTTTCAAAGACAAGAAAAATGGCTATATTGGGAATACTTCACCAAAATCTAAGATAAACTTTTCATGTGAGTGGGATGTCCTAGTTCTATCTGTATTACTATAGCAACTGTCTAATTATTCCATTCCTCCTCCACTGCCCTTGTGTGAAAGGAAACTTTTTTTCCATTTAGGTTCTATTCACCATCTATTGGCACCGTCTATTTGCCTATGGAGAGGTGACGATGCAAACTTCTTGTTCTGAACTATTTCTGCAAGCTGAAATTCCACTTCAATCTTCATCATAAAGCAAATCAAAAGGTTTGCAGATAAAATAGTCAAATCAATTTGCTTTTTGGAGCATACACTTAGAATGCTTTTTAAGACACTGCCTGAACTGGTAATGGTAACAACAGTGATTTTCCACAGAGCTTCATTTTTGCATCACTTTTTCAAAATCCTCAGGATCTTAAGTGTCAGCGTAATCAGAAAAAAAAGCAATAGTACTTTCAAATTCCCTTTTTTTAAAGCTTGAGGGTTTTTTTTAATATCCTCACTTTTTTTTTTTTTTGGTGGACAAAAAAAAACACACTGAAAAAACAAACCAACAAACAAACAAAAACCACCAAAACCCCCTGAATCTGGACCTCTTACTATTGTGGATTTAGTGGAGGAAAGAGGTGTTAGTGGGATAGTGGATTGAATCCTCCCTGGCAATTAGCTGCCTCTGTGGTTATCTGCAGGACAGTTCTGCCTGGCACAGTGAGAGGTGACCTGTTAATGGCAGCAGACCCTACATGGCACCACTTTTGGCCCAGCTGCATTGTACAATTCAAAACTCTCTTGAGAAAAGAGTGCAGATGTTCTTAACGAGATATGTTTGGCATCCTGTGTATAAACAAGGAAGCAGAAAACTATGCAGTTGCCTGCTATCAATTGACAAGCAGTCTTGATAAAGCTACTGTAGAGAGACCAGCTTACTTAGGCCTGCTTAATGTCATAGAAGTGAAAGCCATGTTGTCACTTACTCATTGTGAGTTCCCTTTAGAAGCCTTCTGGGACAAGATTGCTTTCTTAATTTAACTTTTATTAGCTGTTAAACTGAGTATGATCAGATTTCGTCTTGATCAGCTGCTTGGTGGACAGTTTCAATTTGTTTTTTTTAAGTATCAGTCACTGTAAAATGTGAATAAAGTTAAGGATTACATCTACCTAGAATAAATTAGAATTTAGCTTAAGATATAATAGTATTTATGAAGACTTTCAGGATTAACCAACAGAAAGGAGGGACTGTTGTTGTAGTTCTCTAATTGGAAGCCCATATGCCTGACTGAGAGGTAGATGATGAAAAAGAAAAGGAGTCTTGACTGAGAAATTGCCCTTTCTTTCCCCTTCCAGGCTCCCGCTGGGGAAAGAAGAGAGGGAAGGGGAATACATATCTTATGTCTTATTTACATATAGGACTGGTGTTTGTTGGACAACATCCCTCCTCCTGGGATATCAATGTGAAGTGAGAAACAAATGTTCAATTGATTGTTTAACAGCCTTGTCTCTGCTCAGATGCCACTACCAAAACGTGAAGCGAGAGCTTAAATAGTGGCAGGAAAGACTGTCATCTTCTACTTGTTAAAAATGTCTAATATGTATGTACACCTTTTTTTTTTTTAGATTAAAATATTCAATCTTTTTCTCTCTATTGGATGCTACAAAGTAATAAGGTTGTCTCATTTACCAAGTTGACCTATCTGTTCCATGCAGGGCTCTAATTATAAGTCAGGGAGGGAGAAGAAAATGCCCTCCTTAGAAATTTCCTTCAGATATTTTAATTTTACTTTACAGATCTCTCTTATAATGCATTCCTGTGGTCTTGTAGGGTGAGATGATACTCAGTTTAAGAGTATCATGCTAAGTTAGTGACATTTCCTTGAAGATGACTGCCTCCCTGCACAGATAATGAAACATTTCATCAGCTTCCCCACGGGAAACTGATCTTAACTTTTAGCCTTTTTTTTTTTTCCTGCATGGACAAAGCAAAAAAGAAAACATCTTTAAAGTGTTTACTCAATCTAAACATTAGCTTGTCTGTTTGAAGTGTTTCACTGCTTTTGGCTCCACAGAATTTAGATTTGAAAGAGTAAAGGGTTTGAAACATTCATGGAAGAACAAGACAGTAACTGTTTCATGCTGCATTTGCACATGGGTAAAAACTGATTTCAGTTATGTTGTCCAATTATCTAAAATGCTATCTGTAGATAGTTTAAAGTATTGTTTTCACTTAGTTCTTAAATGAAACATTCTGTGATTCTGTAAGTACTACAAAGTACTGAGTGATATTGCTGTATCATCTGCAGCTTTCTAATGGGAATCACTATAAACAAATGGAACAACTGATTGATGGAAAGCTAGGGTTACATACATCTAATATAACAATTATATTTGGTACATGATGACATATATATTTTATCAGCAAGACTTTTCCAATCATGGGAATGTGTTTAAAAAAATCTATGTCATTGACTAAAGAGAAGCCACTAGTTCAGTGGGTATTGGTCAGTTTAGATTTCCATTGTGGTTTCTTATGACCTTAAAATGTATTGATCCAGGGATTTATGCAGTCATAGATGATTTAGAAAACTCGACAAATTACTCTTACTCAGATAAGACATACTCATTCCTAGGTCATATCAAGTAAATTAGAATGACTTAAATTAAGAATCCTTTAGTCAGTTTACTTTATATCTGCCCTGAACTGAATTTATGCCACAAAAGTAAAGGAAAGTAACTATAAGCAGATTTAAAGGTTGTCTTGATAGATTTCTTTGCTTCACCCTCCGTTGATGCATTGTATTTGCTTTTCTCCAACTGTACTATTATTCACTGTTCAATTGACAGAGCGCTGCTGCTGGATTTGTAATTCTGGATTTTGGCTCTTTTTGCATTCAGGGACAGAGAGAAATCAGACATGATAGATATGCAGTTTCAGAGCATTAAGACTTATGTGTTCTGCTCCCATCTTGGTTCTAATAATTGTGAGTTTATGATGTCATTCTTGTTATTCATCTGACTTTTGCAAATATAGTAGAGCTGCAACATTCTTACTAAAACCCAAGGTATTCGTTCAGTTAATGACAAAAAAGCTGTAACTGTATGTAGGATACAACTTCCTTTCAGTGTTCACTTTTCTGGTTTTGAAGACTGATTTTGTTGCTTGTTTTAGTATCTTGTGCAGTGTCTTAGTCTGATTTTTTATTAATTGATTTTTAATTCTTGACCTTCTAGAGATCTTTTACAATTCTTCTGTATTTTGCTTTTTGCTTACTGCATTTTCTTGATATTTTTTAAAAATATGTAGTCATGCCAGTAGGTCAAGTTAATCTTTCTCCAAATTCATTACCCTGCCCAAAGTAATACCAAGTCTTTTCTCTGTTTTCATCCATTAACCCTTCAGACCTCTTGGTCTTACTAACATTTTGCTGAACTTTATTTCTCCAATTGAAATCCATGACTCATTTTACCAGTCTGTTTTTATTTACCTTTCAACTTAATTGACAGAATGAATTTTTGATTATTTCACACATATTCTAGACGAGTTATTCTATCACATACTAATTAGTTTCAATTTTGCATGTAAAAGAGAAAGGCCTCTTGCTGATTCAGTTGCTACTTGGTGAATAAATTTGATAGCTATCACATGGAAAAATGCCTGATATCTGTTGATATTTTCCAGTTTGGATATGGGAAATACATTTTTCTTGTAATACAGCTATAGGTAACATTTATATCTCCAGCAGTGTTACAAAGATCATACAATCAAATCTATTTCTGCAAGCCTACAGCAAACCCCCAACAAACACCTGATAGAACATCTTAGCAATTTTTGCTTAGGTAAACTTTGAATAAACAAACTTGAATTATATTGAAACACTAGCTCAAATGTTTATCAAGTGATAATTCATCTTGGAAGCTATGACACTTAATCTGTCCATTTCAGAACTTATCCATAAATGCAAGATGCAATTTATGCATTTTATTTATATGTAGCTCTATATTTTATATAGAGTTGTGGGCCATGGAAAATAGAAAACTGTCCTAAGATAAGGTTTCAAAGAATTCCATAGCCTAGCTAATATTTTAAGACAGTCCCTGGCTCTTTTCTTATTAATAAAAATATAGCTTCTTTGTGAAAAAATTTAACATATGATCCAATATAAACAAAAAATATCACCTGAAAGGTCCCCAGTGCAGTCTCATCAAATGTAATGGGAACATATTTAGTGAGTTGTCAGCATTTTCAAATGACATTTAAGTTTTCATGTGACAAACTTAGAAAACTACTGAGTACACAGATCAGACTTTGATAACCATTGTGTAGTCCTTTTGCTTGCAGCTTCAAACAAAATACTCAATGTTAGCATGGATTTCAAGAAAGCTTTATTGTTGTTTTCTTTTTATTTAATAAGAGGCACCTCTTTTTTCAAATTAATACATACCAATTAATACAAATACTAATACTCTTATAGGAATTGTCCTAGTTTCTTAGGAGTTTGAATTTATCATTGCAATTTAGATTAATTTAATCTGATTGTTTACAGACAAACTACAATCCTGTGAAAGGCCATGAATTCTTTTTGCTTTCTCTTTCCATCTGCAGAAGATAAACCTTATGATTAACAATTGAGTTTATTTTTTATTGCTGTGCCCAAGGCAAAATCTCAGATTGGGGTTTGCAATCTCAGAAGACAGACAGATTTAATATATTTGTCACTACCTTGACAGGGTGAAAAAAAAATTGCTTAAATTCAGGTATACGAGATGAGCCTTTGTTTAACAGATGTAATCCTCACAAAGAAATGTTTTTCAGGCACTCAGTTGTCCATGTTCTGATTAGAAGACATAAGCCTTTGTTCTAATTGGCCCAACTGTAGTCACTACTTTTAGTCAGATACTTGCATTTCCCTTACATTACCCAGCCCAAAGTTATGTGGATATTTTACTCTATTTACTGACTTCGCGTATTTCTAAATAATTACAGTATTTTTCTCAAACATAAAAATGTGCTTTAAAAGACTGGAAATGGAAAGGATAACATTCTTAACCACAGTAAATGGCAGTAATAAAATTATAGCTGTAGGCTGATAGAAATGGAGTCTTTTTGAAGATCAAACATAGTGTCATGTTTGTGAGTATCAGGTGAGGTGTCCAGGGCTTCAATTTAGAAATACATCTGTAATTGTCTTTTGTCTTTACTTTCTAATTCATATTTAGGGGCTTTAAAGATCTGTTGTAACAGGACTCTTGTTACATTTAATAAGTGCCATGTTGATTGGCGTACTCTAAGTAGGCTTTTCAGTTTGCCTGTGGGGAAATTTAATATAAAAACATTCAACATTCTTTTATTAGTGTTTTTTACTATTCCCAGTCCCACCAGACCTTTGGTGCAAGCAGTGTATTATTGAAAAGCTTATCTGTAAGAAGTGAGCCAAGGGGAAATTCAGCCTTTATTAATATTGACATCATGTTCCTGCACAATGGTTGTCTAAAGAAACTTTTCAATTGGATTTCAACTGCTTTGATGCTGTATAAATGGAAACAACTGAATGCATGATTTAACAGAGAACAGTGAAAAATGTTGCAGCCTCTATGCTCTAACATAAAGCATGTGTTCGAAGATACTATGTGGCTGTATTCTGCAATGTTCCCAGTCAACTTTTAGTTAGGAAACCAGAAAAAAACCCCACCAAACTTCTTTGCTTTAAGACTGACTCCCTTTAAAATGAACTTGCTTTTTTGCATTTTTAACAGTAAAATCTTGTGATCTTAGGTCTTGTACCTTGGCCAAAGGGTTCTAGTCCTGTCTCTCTTAAAAAACACTGTGCAACTTTGGGCTAAATGTTTAATGGATCAGATGTCCTGGCAAGGCAAAAATTGTGTAGGATTTGGAGTTGGGAAACCTCCAGACTTTTCTAGACCGGATTCTAACTTCAAGCAAAAATCCCTGAACATGACAAATTTCCTGATAATATATCTTTAAGACACCTATCTATATATATTCTTTGTAATATTTCCATGAAGCAAAATATATATATACCATTCCAAATTACAGGTGGAATACATAATGCACAGACTTGGTTTCAGCAGTGTTTCAGTTTGAAAAGAGCAACAAAAGAGAAGTAGAGGATTTGACAGCATCTGAGTAGGAAAAGGGTGATCTAATCCAGTTATTTTCTCATGCTAAGGAAGAAAGGATGGAAGAGTTAAAGCTGAATTCTTATACTGGCACAATGCATGGGCAACATGACCTACAACCCTCTTGCTGAAGGTAAGTCACTGTTCAACAATGAATTTAAAATTTTCTGGGCCAGAGATAGAGGATGTAATAAAGCCTGACTCTATAGACAGCTCATTAAAGCACTCATTCAGGAGTGCTTAGCCTCCCCAAAGCTGTAGCTATGTCTCTATTTCTATTCATTATTATCTAATAACTAGTGTCCTTAGTAGGCATTCTTTTTCATTTCAGGTTTGGGCCATTTTAACTTCTTGTCCTGGCTTCTGCTGCAATAGAGTTAATTTTCTTCATAGTAGGTGGTACAATGCTGTGCTTTGGATTTAGTGTGAGAATAATGATGATAAGAAACTAATGGTTTAGTTGTTGCTAAATCATGTTTGTACTAAGGCAAGGTCTTTTCTGCCTCTCACCCCACCCCACCGGTGAGGAGGATGGGGGTGCACAAGACGTTCATAGGGGACACAAGTGGGACAGCTGACCCCAACTGATGAAAGGGATATCCCACACCATATGGTGTCATGAACAGCATACGAATCTGGGGGAAGCAGGAGAAAATGGGGAATGTTTGGAGTGGTGGCTTCAGTCTTCCTATGTCACTGTTATGTGCGTCCTGGAGAAGGCTGAACACCTGCCTGCCCATGGGAAATGGTGAATGAACTCCTTGTTCTTCTTTGCTTGCATGCACAGCATTTGCTTCACCTATTAAACTGTGTTTATCTCAACACACAAGTTGTCTCATTTTTTCTCTTTCAATTCTCTGCCCCATGCTGCCAGGGGAGAGTGAGAGAGCAGCTGTGTGGGGCTGAGTTGCTGGCTGGGATTAAACCACGACATCTGAAGGGTTCTTTGTTTTCTGTTTTCTTTCTGTTGATAAGAACAATGGTGCTTGAAAATCTGTCTTCCAAATAAAAGTTTTTCATTGTGCCCGACAAGGACTTTCTTGTGTTTTACACTGGTACCTCCTGGCAATATTGTATGTTGTGGCAGAATAATCATAAATGCTTTATCTCAAACATTTTTTAAGTTTTTCCTGTACAAAATATGTTGTGTAGTCACTGAAGACTTCAGTTCTACATCAGAGGTGGAGAGCAGATAGATGGTAGTGTTGAGTGTTGCAGCCTTGCAAGTAGGTATAGGTGGTGGGACCACAATTATAAAATGTTTCCATTACAGCACAAACAGGCCCCATGAGGAAGGGCTGTTATTAGGTACTGAATATATTAAAGATTGTTCTGTATGATTCGCAGAGCTGAGTTTAGATGCTATTCCCTGCCCTCCTACTTATTTCTGCTACTTTTTCATTGCAATAGTTTTTTCAATGGTCTCATAAGAAGGCCTCTGAGATGTGGTTGTCTCAGAACAGTCACATGCTTCTTGAAAAAATGGAGTACTTCATGTTCTGAATTTCAAAATATTCAGGAGATTATGTCATTAGGCCTAGGGGAAGTGGAGATGACCCAACATGATAGGCAATCTTTTTCTGACTTGGAACTTTTTCTTTGGTTTAGTAGATTCACAAGTCTCTGAGTCAGTGAAGCTAATGAGTCCAAGAGGATAGCAACAAAATGAACAGGGTATAAAGAATTAGCAATAAAAATTATTAGGTCAGTTTAGTCTCATAAAGACACAGAACCATGATGACAACTGTAATTTATGTAACTTCTAAAATATGCCAGACATAGGACATGTCATGGGGCAAATTCAAAGGAAAAATATGAAGGATGTAGATGCAGTTCTGATGTTACTTTTACTTCCCTGAAGTATTACAGTATTCTAGGAGTATGACATAAATGTATATCAATTGAGATATCAGCTGAGATATTTGAAGAAGCTCTTAGCCTCCAAGACAGAAAAAAAGAAAGATTTAAAAATCAAAAGAAAGATTGATTCTTCTTTGTTTTCTTTTAACCTTGATTTTGTTTTAACCTAGGTAATAAGAATGAAAGACAAATAGACATCTTCAATCCAGAACATCACATGAAGGATTGAGAAAATCTGAATTCTGCTTCAGCTTGGAGGTCTGTGAGGGATTTTGTTGTTGTATTTGAACAACAGTATCTTAGGGCCTATGAAATTAAACTTTTCACAGCCCTGGTTTCTTGATCTGAAAAAATTAGATGCCTCTTGTAAGAGGAGGTGTAGGCGTTCATATCTTCTTGGATCTTATTTCAGACTTCTTAAGGTAACCATCTAAAATAGTTTGAATGAATCATGGGGTTTTTGCAACTATCGCTCTCCATTGTTTATACAGGGAGCCTAGGAAACTGACTTAGGCTACGTGACTACTTTTAGACAGTGGAAGAGGTCTGTCAGGATAGATGCTTAGTTTTTAAATGGCCAAAGATATATGAAGGGAATATCTGTTTAAATGTTTACTTAATCAGCAAGCTGGTGAGGGGAGTAATCCCTTTAGCTGAAAAATAAAGGCATGTTACTTTCAAATGCAGACGCTTATTGACACAAGCCTCTAAGCAGCGAAGATACTGTAAACAGTAACTATGGAGACATCCAGCTGATACAATACTCTGTAATGTCTAGCAATTGTAGAAATACAATTATTTGTTGGACAGTAATAAATACAAATGGAATCGGGGAGAGAAAAAAATATGCAAATGTCTTCTATAAGCAGCAACTGTACCTAAGGTACGGTAGGTGCCATTATAATACTGATTGTTGTTAAAGACAAAGAACACTTTAAATTAGGTACTGTTTTGTTAAGTATCCTAAGGTATTCCTCCCCTTTTCAGAGGTCATTTAATTTACAATCTTAAGACATAACAGACAATATATTATTTTCTATCTTTTCTAAATATTGTCTCAGATTATCTGCTTCCCGAGGAGAGTGTCCCAACAGCTCAGCTACTTGGTTTTACTGACTTGTATACTATCTCAGTGCACTATTTTAGACATTAACACACTTTAATAGGAGTGATAAGGGATACTGGTCTGAAAGATTAAGCTTGAATCTGTTTTACAGGAGCCAGCTCAGGTTGCCGCAGTTGTGTTGAACTTGAGTTAAAGGGAGTAATGAAGCAGACTCTGATGCGAAATAGAAGTCAGCCTGGAAATGACCCAAGGACCAAGTTGAAGTGACCGACTGTGGTGACATTGCTGAAGGCTGACTCCACCCTAGACCATACGTTTTTTGAAAAATATTAAAAGAAGCCCTTTGAAAAAAATCCAGGGAATAAATTAGCAATTAAACAATGTGAATAAACAGGGACCAGTGGTTCAGCACTCTCTATGCTCTTATTTTATCAATGTAGACATGCCAAGTAGCCTCTTATCAACATGAATAAACTTTTAGCAGTGCATCACTCTCCTTTGTACCTCTAATTTTGGGAACCCAGTGCTGAAACATTAATTCTGGCTAGCACAGGACCATCTTAAATTACCAGTTTGTTTCATTTCTCTGCCATATGAAAGCTACTTTACTCTTTTTGGATCTAAGATAGCTTTGGCAGCAGTATAATCATATTTGCATTTGTGCCTGAGCTAATAAATCTAGCCAGATCCATGCTGTCTCTGAGCAGAGTCAGCCAGAGTTGTGGCAGTTCACAGCATGGCCAGTACATAAAGCAGGCACCTGAAAAATGACTATGACAGTATGAAAAAATGTTTGTGCCTTCTGGCCTTACATTGCATTATTACTTCACAGGCTGCAATTTTTGTTTGCAAAGAAAGAAAACAAAAGAGCCCCACCCTGAGATGAGAACACCTCGTTTCTGAGAATGAAAGTAATTACCACTATATATTTTAGGCAACAGACAATTAAAAATAGAACATTAGTATCTCACAGGAGAATCCTGTCTTTTACAGTACCAACAAGGATTATATACACTACAGGTATTTAGAAATATAGTTCATGTGGTGTGGAAGAAAAAAAATATTTCTATACTTTGTAGAGTAGGCTGCACACTACATTAAGGAGCAGTATGATTTCACTCTTGAGTTTTTGATAATCTCCAGATAAACTTATTTTATAAAGTGGCCCAGTGTATTGCCATGAGGGATCTCAAAAAACTTCACAGTACAGTTATTATATAAATAGTAGCTGTGAGAAATCAGTCAAGTTTCCAGAGTGACACATGAGATTCAGCAGGCTCATGGTCCACAGAATTTAAATTAAGGCAATTCAAATTCTGGCCTTTGTGGTTGTTCCACAAAAGGATGACAAGGATTTTTATTTGTGTTGGGACTTTCCCCAGTTTTGCCTTGTGTCCAGTCAAAAAAACCCTTTTTCAGGTAAAATCTACCTTCATTGGATCTAAATTGAAAGCAGTGTTGGCATATGCAGGAACAAACAAGAAAAGGAGTATGGGCAGCTGAAGGGCAGTTTAACTTTAGAACTGGCAGCAACAAGTGAATAGGGATGAAAAAGGAAAAGTGCCTGAACTTGTCTCCAAAGCTCAGTGCAAACTGTTTCCACCTTAACAGTGTCCAAGTAAACCTTCTTCCACTGGCTGGGTCTGGCTGCAATGTTAAGGGATGAGTAGGTGTGAATATGTTCTGCGCAGAGAGGGCAGACACTCCTCAGCAAAAAGTCTGTAATCCTGCCTCCATGTGTTTTCTGTTGTGTGGTACTTCTTTCAGTAAGGCATATCAGACCTGTTCTTTAGGCTATGGCTTTAAGAATGTCAGCAGATCCCTGAAACTCCAGATTGAGACTGTGTTACCTGACTTCGGGGGAAAAAATTGAGCTCTGCTGAAGATGAAAAATTACAGAATTCTTTAAAAAGAAAATACATGCAATTATGCAAAACCTGTCATAAGGCTTGAGAGGGCAAAACAGGGGCAAATTAAAAATAGCACAAAAGAAGAAAACAAAGACAGTAGAGTGTTGTTACTTATTTAAGAAAGCATTAGTTTTGTCTTGTCTCCCTTTCAATGAAATAAGAACAGTTTAATTAACATGGTTAAAGAAGTGAAAAGAGAGAGTTTAGAATTTTGGAGGGATATAGTCAAGCTGTAGGTCCCAGTACTGTGAAAAGGAAAATGGAAACTTCTTTTCAGAATGAGATTTTTCTGCCTTGAAAGGTGTCTGCAAAGCAAAATAAAAATCACACATAAAAACAAATAGACACTCATAAAAACATTGAAACTTACAGCATTGTTTATGATAAAAAAACACAAAAACATGCAAAGTACAGAGTGTAGTGTGACTCTTATAATAGAAAATACATTTTCATAAAAGGGAAATTTTAATGACAATCTTAAAACCTTACAATTTTACAGTGCTGCTTTCTCCAGGAGTTTAAACCATTCTATTTTCTCAACTCTAAACTCCAACAAAATCCTCTTAATTGAAGTTTGGACTTGTGAACGACAAACATATAAGATTGATAAGCCACACGCAGAAAACTACTAATGAGGGTGTTAAAATTTCCAGCCAATTATCCTAAAGATATTTTATTATGTATGGAAGCATTCTGCTAACATGTAATGATATCTTGGAAGAGTGCTTTTTAGATCCCTGAAAACTAAACAGCAGCCTGAAAAACTAGAAAGCCTAAAAAGTATTGTAGTTCATCATAAAGCAGACCTGGATAAAAGAGGTTAGCTCATAAATCAGAGCTATAGAATCGACTGCAGGATAACTAAAACAGCGGAAGCAGTACTATTTGCAAAGGAACTACAACTCCAAACAATGCATCTAACCAATAGAAAACAAACACATTAAAAGAAAGGAAATTAGTGAAGTCATTACACAAACCCAGCTGGGAACCCAGCTGTTTAAAGATGAAGCAAGCACTCTAATTCTTGATCTTTGGGAGTGTCTAAGAAAACAAAATAAAAAGTTTTTCTCCAAGACAGTATTGAAATAAAAATAAAAATAAAGCTTCCTTTCAGAATCAGATTCCTCTGCTGTGACAGTGCAGGATTTTAGAAGGCTAAATAACTAAGCAAAAGATAAGTGTTACTGCTGCAGAGTTGGAGTACGGAATCAATCATGCTTAAATAAGGGCTTCAATGTACCCAGGCATAATACCATGACATACTTATGAATAGCTTTTGTTTTGCAACTTACCTGTTGTGCATTTTCCCCACTGTTAAAAACATTAAATAGATAATTTGGAAGCCTTCAGTGTTAATCATCGTCCTTGAATAAACCAATCAGGCAAATACTGCACTGTTAAGGACATAATGACAAATTGTACTTAGGACCACAGGCCATGCGCCTTCTGTCCAGAGCAACCTTACCTGCAGGAGATACAGCAAAGCATGTTTGTTTTATTATAGAACTGCAATCCCAACTTTGCACTTCTTTATTTTCATGGCAATATTGCTTTGATATTGATAACTTTAATGCACAAAGGAATAAGAAGGTTATTGCAAGCATAGGAATCAGTTTGGCAGAAACAGACAGGAGAGGATAAAGGAGACTGGATTTGAAATAGTACAGATAAGGATACACTAAGCATGTATCCTTAAAGTGTAACATTACTTCTGACCATGTGCATCTAGGAGTTTTAAGATTTTCAGGAAGATAAATGTGAAAATAAAGAGATTTTCTGAGAGAGATGACCTATGTAATCACTCTTCTATTTTGGGATAATTGTCATTAGACTCAGTGAGAAAGCTGAAAGAATTTGAGACCCTTTTCCCAGCTGATTTCAAAACATGCCTTAGATGCATGTTGTCTTCACAATTCACTGAAACAGAATTTACTTGATTTTTTTTTTCCAAATTGTTGCATCACTCTGTGTGCTCCTTACATCTTCAAAATCTCATCACTGTTGTTATTAGTCTTTATTATGCCTTGTCTACTGCCATAATTTATGTCAACATAATGGCCATGTTTTAGCTGCAGTTTTAAAAAATGTTCCCCAATATGATTTGGTTCTAGAGTGCTCTCTGCTGAAATGCTGATATTATCAGCCAGAATCCAGTAGTAGACAAGGTGAGGTTTAAATTTTCTGAGGATTTAGTGGAAGGAAAGGATTTTGAGGCATCAAGAATGGTATAAAAAATTACGTGAAACATGACTGTGCAGTGAAATTATTTTAACGTGCACTGACTTTTTAAGAATGCTATGTGTATGCCAAATATTAAGCCAATACTAGAAGATATCGGTGTTAATCTTCAAATGAATACCTCTTTTTACATTATAATAATAAAACTTTGAATTTCTATAATAAAAGAAGCATGTGAGTTCACTTTTACAAAAATGCATTGTCTATCACTAACCAGTTATTCTGCAGGCTAAATTAATTGAAGGCATTTTATTAAAAATACCTTACCAGTATGTAATAATTTCATCACTCTGTTGGTTCAGCCACTCATTAAGTTAAAATCTGTCTTTGTTCTGGTATTCAGCCTAGCCTCTCACCTGAATTACATTCCCATCACAAAGACTTAAGTTTGGAGAAAGCCTTCTAGGATCCAAAGATATGGGACCCTGCCACTACCCTTTCCATCATATTTGTACTGTTTAAGCTGTTTAGTTTTCTTTTTCAGTTCCCCTCTCTGATATCTGGTCACCTTCTCTGTCAGCAAATATGATATAAAAATAACCTTCCTAGCAGTTGCACAGATGCCTGTGATTGTGTAGTGGTCATTTTCCAAATTTCAAGATGGATAATTCTGAACAAGAATGAAATTTTGAAAGAAAGATCTCAGGCAAAATGTCTCCTGAGATGGTCCATCACAGCACAGGCTGCCTGAAGGTCCTCCAGAAGCTGTTCAGTCAAGGAAGGTCTCACTCTGAGCCTTACCTTTATAAATCCCTCCTGAGCAATCCTGTTGAATGCACAGATATAGAAATACTGAGATTATTATGTAGCAGATTGTTACTTGGGGATTTTAAAAAGTGTTGGTCATTAACTAACATTAATGAACATCACTTAACATCACTTACAGTAACCAGTGAACTTGGTGGGCAGCTGACAGGAGACCTGTCTTGACATTGTTCTAGCAGAAAGGTATGTTTCTGTTTTGAATTCCTTCGCTGACATTTTCTTTGAAAGAACTCAATGCTCAACAGAAAAAACAATTTGGAATTTAAAACCACATATAAATATTTAGTATGTACACAGACAGTGACTGCTCAAGTATTTGATATTTTATTTGGATGAGGATCAGCTCTTCTTGTAAGTTTTCAAGCAACTTTTCAAGAACACTGATTCTGCCAGGTGGAAAATACAAGATGTCACCCCAAAGTATTTTGTAAGCTTAAATGCATTGTTAAAAAATTAAATTTCTTAGCAATTATGTAGTTCAAGGGACACAAGTGCCCTTGAAATTTGTGCAAAATACACAGTGTTTCTGTGCAATTCTGGACAAGCAAGTGATCTTGCAACCAAATATGATTCCTAGGTTATACCTTCAGCTTGCTATTCCATCTTTTCCTACCACCTTCATATTTTTTGGTTTTAAATATCTCATTTCTTCTGTTTTCTTTTCTTCTATTTGTTCTAAGTTTCCTTGCATTTGTTTGTCATGTCTTATTAAGAACGAATTCTCTCCAGGGCAGGGAACTTGTCTTATTTATTTTTCTAGAATTCATATATAGAACACATATATTCATTTCTAGAACACATATATAGTATTATGTAAATGATTTTAATTAAAAAATAATAATACTTTCATATCAAGTCTGATTTTGAGGCTTATACTCAATTTTTCTTTAGCGTGCTTCTTAATTTGTTGTCAAGTTAAGTATTTTTTCATGCATATTCAAATACCTAGCTTTCTTGATTGAGTGCCTAGATTAATTTACTTCACTTAAGCAGCTGGTTTTCCCATGAAAACTAGTTTCAGGGGGCAAATTCAGAGGCCCACTGGAGGTAATAACAATTTTACCATTTACTTCACCAGGGACTAGATTTAATCCACAACCTCAGCTGGCAGTGGTCCCTGTTCCAGGAGCTGCTATTAAATTCACTGCAAGGTGAACTCATTCCAGCTGCCTTTGAATGGGGAAGAATCTACAAACTATTGCCACTTTCATTCATTTCATTGGGCAAAACACATTCAGAGTGACACTCGGTATCACTTTCTTTGGCTTTTCTTTTTCCTCGTGGTGTTCTCCCTTGACTTCAGTTGTGCTCATTCTTTAGCAAGAAGGTTGTTTTTGCATGACTTTCACCCTTCAGCGAGAGAACCTCTTCTGATGCTCTGAGGCCTGCTTTTCTTATGCCTTCTCTACCCTCTGTTTTCTTTGGGTTGTGTTCCCCCTCCCACACCTTTTAGTGAGCTCAGCCTTTCCCAAATGTTTTCTTTTTTTCATCCCAGTTCTTCCATGTCTACTCTCCCATCCCCACATTGCCTAATAGTAGCATTCTGTTTCTTTACATTCACTAGTGAAAAACAAAATCTCATCTCCTGAAGAAACTAAATATTATTATTATTATCCTTACTTTCCAAACAGGAAAGCAAACCAGAAAGGCAGTGATTAGACAAAACAAGAGAAGAAATTAGTGTTTAGATTTGGGATTAGCACACAGAAGACAATCTACAGTTTGTCCTATGGCTGAGATTTTGTCCCACTGTTGGGATGTCTGTTTTGTGGCCGTGGGATTATATTGCCTACTAGGCTGAAGCAGGCAACAGCCACATTGTTGTCATTTTGCAGCAGCTTGAGCTGCTTCGACTGTTTGCAGCTCACAGAAGGGCCCCTATGAAATCAGGGATTAAGTATAAATTACATTGAATAGGTTGAGATTAGTTTTGGGAGTCACAGCATCCAGAAACTCAAGAGGCCCCAAGCTTTACAGACGTATGAGGGTGTCTGACACACAGACCTAACACTCAATATGCCCTGGCAGTCTCTGTGCAGATGATATTGTATCTCTCTTTGAGAGGGAAAAAAAATATCTCCAAGCCCAAACAAAAATAAATAACAAGATTTAAGCCATCCTCATAAGTAATTTTTTAATGTATGATTGCTTATAAGAATACTTTCATTCTGTTTTGTTAATTCTTTAAATGAGTCCTAAAACATTTTTATTGGCAATGGATTTACTTTATACTAGCACAAATATAGAATGTTTCAGGAGGGAAAAAAAAGGTGAATTTTAATAAAACTGAAGAATAACCATCAAGAGTGTTTTCTTCTTTTAAACATTATACACAGCTGTTGTAAAGTTGGCAAAGATGCATGCCAGAAAGCTACATATCTGATTCTACAAACTGTTTGTTTCACACTTTATTCAGTAACAGCTGGTAAAATGGTATTTAAAACAGTTTTGATTTAATCTAATGAGAAGCTATGTTGCAATGTACTGTACTGCCTGCAGAAAATAATTGGACAAACATTGATTTTTATGTTGCTATAATAGTTTCATTTTCGATAAATAGGAATTTATATGCATAGTTATTTGCTACTATTCCTCTTTCCACATACAGGCTAGAGATTTGCTTACAACCAAACTACACCAAACCAAACCAAACAGTCTTAAAATGACTTTTAGTTACTCATGAACTGCCAGAACTGGAAAAGATCTCCCTTAATATTTGTTTTATATTCAACTGACATAAGATGAAGCCGGAGTCAAAGGGAACCAGAGGCAGAAAGAAATTAGGACACACCAATACCAACATGAAAGGAGCATAAACAGAAAACAGACCATGGAGAGTAGTGTAAACCTGACTTCCCTGTTCAGTTTCGTATATACACCAAGCATAATTTGAATTATTAAATATCTTATTTATGTATTTTGAGAATGACATCATTCTTAAATACACTGAGACAAGAGAGCAGACAAGATCCACAAGAGCTCTGACTCAAACCAGCTCTTTTCTCCCTTTAATATGAATGGTATTAGAATTTTGCTTAAATTACATCGGTGTAAATCACCGTCAGAATCAGGTCTAAAAGTATGTGTTTACTGAGAAATGAATGAAGCAATGAGCTGGACACCCAATCATTCACACTAATTAAGTGTTACCTACCTTACCATTTTGCACTACAGCTATATCTGTCAAAGGCAGGGCACGCTGCTGAGAATAATTCACTCGGTGGACCTTACCACTGAGTGTCCAAACCACACAAGATGTTATCCCCTCTCCCTCAACAAACTTCCACTTTGTCTCAAGAGACTTTTAATTCCTGAGCACCCTCACTATCTTCAGGCACACAATTCCCCTCAGCTTTATGTTATCTTTAATCTTGTAGATGGAAACACAAGTCCTCACATCGATTCAGACCCTTAGAACTGCAAATACACACCAAAAATAAAAATGCGGTATAAGAGCCACAGGAAGACTTTCTAGGAAAGAAATGTGATAAATCAATTGGGGAGCATCGGAGAAGCTGGTCCAGACAAATGTGGTGGTGAATCAGTGTGTACTTCTTGGGCTGGTTGTCAAGGTTCACTTTGTAGATGTGCCATGTAGACATGGGTGGCTCCAAGAAGACAAAGTTCTCCTTTGAGTTCTAAATGGAAGTGCAATTGCCAATGAAGCAATCATGAAAAGACCAGAGTATTATATATTTCTGCTGTGGGTGATTTAAATCTGTCCCTATTCTAGAGTTTCCTGGAAGTTATTTTGCAGAGGCTGGCTTAGTAATGCACACAATCAGCTATTTCTAAACAGTTTTACACATCCCCAAGCAGGCTTTTTTCCACATTTTAAGAATGTGCCCTGTCATGTAGTCATCCTTTGGATGATTATAACTTCAACTTAAGTTTATTGGGACTTTTGAGTATGACTCTAATACAGGATGAAAAGCGCTCATGACATCTGATACCTATTAATTTGGGAATTCACAATTTAATACCTTCAGTGTTATGAGTGTCTTATTTATTTGCAAATACATTTCAAAGTGTGTTTACTTGTGCTTATAATGACATTATACTGAGAATATTTCCCCCTCAAAGGAATTTATCATATTTTGTTTGCTATTATCAACATGTTTTTTGAGCTGTTAGTCTGAAACAAATATTTAGACAAGTGAAGGAAGTAGTATTATTATTTTTCCCATTGCACATTAGTAAAATGTAAAGTACTGTGCACCTAGATTGTTATCTGTTTCTGATGAAGCTTGTGATTATATTTTCTGGGTTTAGTTTGAAAGCTAAGACATCTGTTTATCTGGTGCATACAGAATAACTCTCATGTCTCTTCATCTCTTAAATTTTCAAAGGCTTTCATTCTGTTTTAAATCCTTTGAAGAAGCAGTAATCAAAGACAAAAATTATCAGAGGTACATTTTTGTTTTCCAAACAATGAAAATAACAACGCTCATCATACTCCAATTTCAGGCACTTGCAATGAAACTTCAAACCTGGAGATTTGCCACAGAAATCAAAAGTAATATGGGTAGCAGCAAACTCCAAAGTGCTGGCTGGATTACAGTTAATAGGGGTATACCCCCCCTAGACTTCAATTCATCATATAAATTTAAACCAGGCATTTAAATAATAAAGACCAATAAGGCAATGCAAAGACATCAAAAAAACATATCCCATCACAACATGACAATGCATCAAAGTTTTTTCTTCTCCTTTTTTTGTTCAGATAAAGAAATCAGGAAGAATAACAGTGAAATGCCTTTGTAGCACAAAAGCATTCTGAAAACAAAACATTGAACAAACAATATTTTGCCATTCAAAACTGATTTTCAATTTCAAAACTTATATAGAAGCAATATTTTGCAAGAAGGAATCAATATATTCTTGCAAAGAAATTGACATTGCAGTTGAACTGTTTTAAGTAAGTTTCTTTTTCTTGAGAAATCTATTCAAATTACAGCTTTACTTAGCACTTGAGGGGAAAACTAACAGAGGCCTTTCTTGAAGAACTGAAAAGTTTTCTCTGTATTTTTCATTCATTTATTACTTCTACATACACCTCTACTATGACCATACCATTTGGAATAGTCTTTAGGCAGAAGAATGAGCATATTTAGTCAAGTTAAAATAGTATGAATATGTGAAACGTTTTTTTCAAAAACTCTTATTAATTTGTGGCAAATTTGAATGCCATGGGTAAAAGCCCATACAAACTCGAAGTCAAACATGATCTTTAAAGATTTGCCTATTATCTTTTGTTTTAACAGAGATTAGCATGATAAGGATGATGGTTAAGAACAAATTCTGTAGTCAGTGATAGGATTCCCGCTGTCTGGATTTAGATCCCTGTGCTGTAATTGCCTGCTTTACTAATCATCCGTTACAGTCAATGCAGAGAAACACATGTTGCTACTCTACTGTTCACCTGACCTCTTGTAAACTTCTGTTTTAAGATGAATTGCAGTCCAGTGTCTCATAATGGGAGCTTGAATGACCAAGCCACTGGTAGCTCACATCTACATGATATATGTCTGCATTTGAGCAAAAGGATTTCATGCTAGGTATGTGCATTTCCTTCAGTTTGTGACATGTCCTTGGTGGTCCCACATATGAACTGTAGATTGAGCAAGAGGAAGGAAGGAAGGAAGGAAGGAAGGAAGGAAGGAAGGAAGGAAGGAAGGAAGAAAGGGAGGAAGCTAATAACTTTTTTAGCTTTTCTGAACTGGGCAAACTGGGCATAGTTTTCACCTTAAAGTCACATTCCTCATTGTACTCATCAGTACTCCTACAGCTGCCCAGCCACCAAAATTAGACTGAGGACATATTGGAAGAAAAGAAAGAATGCAATACAGTATTGTTTAGGCCATCAGGATTCACTTTGGAGTGCACAGCAGATATCACACAGGGTCACAATCCTACAGGCTGAACTAGCCCTGCATTCTGTATTCTGCACCACGACATGTAATGGGACTCTGATGGGTTACTGTGCCAAGACTGTTCAGCCTTGTTGTGCTTCTCATCACTTTGGATACCAGTTGTACAAATAGCATGGAAATTCTATCTTCACAGCTGCATTGACCAGGAGGAGATAACTGAAGATATTTCCTGCTGTGCTGGAAAGCAGAGAAGGACCTTTCAAAGATGCCAAAGTTTTTGACCTGGGAGTTTTGCTTGGTTCATTACTGATGTGTAGTATGCAGATATCTAGCATGGAGAAAAAAAAAAAAACAATTATCTATCACTCAAAAGTAGCTAGGATACTGTATTCCTTTCTAATTTTTTTTTGCAACACTGGTTTCCCTTATCTTTACATTCTCTTTTTAAACAAGGATGGTTTGATTAAATCAATAATGATCAAAATAAGCTTCAACAGAAGCAACTTTCAGTTCACTTAATAACTATGACAACTGAGACCTTTGGCCCTAAAAGAATACTCACACTCACCAAAAAAAGAAAAAACCAAAAGAAAATAAAAAGGGATTTCTCTCATCCTAGCCATACGCTATTGTTCTCCCTGGTTTTAAAAAGCTCAGTGCTATCACAATGCTTCTTTGAGATTGCACTGGAGTTTACGTCAGTTTGATTAGTCTTAAAAGAATTGCCAGCAAGTGCTAAAAGTGGAAGCTTTCCTCCATGTTTTTCTAGGACTACATATTTGCTGCCTGAGAAGAGCAGTGCTGGCTTTCAATCCTGTTGGCTCAGGGCTGCACTCACAGCCCTGTGGGCAACTCAGACTGTGGCTTGCAACGGCTTTGCGATTATTTAAACCCAGACTACTACTGGAAGTGCTAATTTCCACAATTCTTCCTCTGCCTGTATATTCCACTACCACCACCTCCTCCCTCCCCGCTCCCCCCACTCCTCCCCGTTAGCATTTATGCTAAAAGAACTGATCCAACAAAAAAGTTTTAGTATTTGGGAATCTGGATGTTGGATCAGTTCCCAGATCTTGATTACAAGGTAGCCATAAGATCTCATGTGCTGGCACAAGAGAAAAGGTGGGAATAGAGAGAGAGAGAGGGGAGGTTGGAGGGATTGTCTCCTTTAGCAGCATTTCATACTTAAATTAAAGTGTTTATGGAAAGCACAGCCTAATTTAATTCAGATTTCCAAGTTCCTCGGTGTTTCCAAGATAGATGAGTGACTGTCACACTTCCTGACTCTCAGTTCTACCTCCCTCCCCTCCATCTGGGAACAACCTCAAGATGCTATCATCACAGCAGCAACAGAGCCCTCAAAAGCATATTTGCCTGTCAGCTGGGTAGTTGACTTCAATTAGAACTGTGAGGAGTTTTGTCCTATAGGTTGCAGGTAGATTTTCTTAGCCAGATTGGGTTGGCTAGCAAAACTATTCGTGTTCTTTGCCTTTACCTGCATGATTTGTTTTTTTGAGGAAGGGAAGTAACAGTAGGGTCAGTTATACACATCTTATGACCTTGCTTTAAATGGAAAATACAGAATTAAAGTAAAAACCTAAGCGACTATTATGAGAAAAATTGAGATTTTCAAGCTACAGTTACAAAAGAATGATAGATAGAACAGGTGAAGGAAATCAAAAGTAAAGAAGGGAAGAAAATAAAACAAACTGAATATGTGTTATTTTTAATATACTAGCATAGTGAAAATGTTGTCATGAAATATCCAAAACATATTGGTAGACTTTCTGCCTCAAATGGACAGATATCTTTTTAAAACCCACGAATAACCCTGTCTTAATAAAATTCATTTCAGTGTTAACTTCAAAAATATTAAAAGAGCACCTGCTGTATGCATTTGAGTGTAGAAAGCCTATCTGCTATAAACCAACATGCTAGTAAGTATTCCAGAGTGACAGAGGAAAAAAAACCTAACGGATGCCTTTGTGGAATATGTCTAAAATGGTACTTGGCTTAATGATTTTTTTTTTTCCACAGAAAATTATCATTTTGCCTTTTGGCTTTCAGCAGGTCATGTTCCCTTCTCTGCCCTGGGCATTTGCTCCCCTCTTTGCCTGGAAGAATATCCCACTGTTCAGTTACAATGTATGCGTACAAATCATTGACCCAAATACCAAGTCAGGTGTATTTGGCCACTCTTTAAGGAACAGAATGCCTGGGACTGTGAGATCAGGAAACACAGCTACTTTCAAAATAATTTTTTAAAAAAGTAAAAGGAGTTGTGTTCAGAAGGCAGGGTTAACAAGCAATATTTAAAACTGATTTTGCACCCTACACTTGATAGAATTTTTAAGTGTAATCCATCCTGCTTATTATCCTCTCCGCCATTTCTAAATGAGCCTTTTCAGGAAGGGAAAGCCTGATTTGTTTAATTGTCCCACAGTGTCAATCATTCAGTGTTAATAAAATAGCCCATTGCAGACAGTGTCTGTCAGCAGCAGACCTTCCTGAAATGTTACTGAGCAACACTGAACTGCATATGAAGGTGAAGAAAAGGCATTTTCATCAATGGGCTTGTATGCATATGGGGTTAAATCCTATTCTGAATGAGGCAGATGAAAATGAAGAAGGAATTCAAGTGCCTAATGTGTCTGGTGTAATTTCGCATGCCTTAGGCTATGTCTGCATCAGGAGCTCATGAAATCCAAGAGGAGCACTCTTGCAGTGCTCAAGACTGGATGTCCATACCATGCTCATCTCACATTTTTTCACTTTGGACTATCTCTAACCAGGTCTCAGAGGGTGAACTTGATGTGCTCACCTAGAGGGCATCCTCCAGTTTCGTTTAGAATCTCCAAGTCCTGGTTCACCGGCTTTGGAACCACTTTGTAATGGGAACCACAGCTTAGAAAAGGGAACCAGTAGGATATTTGTTTCAGAATTGCACTCCTGATCCAAACACCTGCAAGGTGTCTGTGGCATTTAGGCAGGAAGATAGGTCAGAGACTGTGGAAGATCTGTGCCTTTCTGGAAGAATATTTAGAAGGTAGGCAGGACACTCTAGCAAGTCTAAAATAGCAGTAATACTTCTGCCACTCCCTAAGGGGAAAGGGAATTGGATGAATACATCTGATGGCATAATGAAAGCAAATCTGAGCCTTGTGCATATTTTGACCAAAGCAAACAATCCCCTTAATATTCCCATATGTGAAAGCAGACCTCTGTGACAGCAAATGAGGTATTTATATATATTTGCACAGAACCTTTTTCTTTTATCTTCTCTGTTTGTGTAGTCCTATGAACCTCTGAGAATTATCTGTATTTATCTGCCCAGGTCCTCCCATTTGGTTTCATATCTCTTCACTTCTATCATGTCTTTTTTTCCAAAGTCCACATGGCAACTTTCCAATTGTATTTATCCACTCCAACTAATTGAGTCACATAAATGTAAGTAATTTGAAACATTATTGTGAGAGATTTCTGTTTGCCTCTTTAATTAAGCAGTTGTTCACAGGTGCATACAGTTACAACAAAATTAATTGATAGCTTTATATTGCAGTTCTTGAATCTACTGCTCTTTGGTGTTTGCAAACAGTGCCATTACATGCAGCGAGTCTTATGTTATTCATAGGGAACATTTCTCATTTTCCTTCAGAAAAGGTTAGGACAGATTGACCTGTATATTGGAAAATCTATCCAAGCAGTAAAGGTAATTTTCCTAAAAAGGAAACAGAACAAATGTTTATTTATGGTAGAGTTTATTACCAGTGGGAAGCACTGCAACCCTGCCCTATTTTTCTGCATCCATAGCAAGTATCTTGAATGAATGTCAAAAATCATTGCTAGGGAAAGATAATCACTTTTTGTGGAAATTGTGGGCACTTTATTTATTGCTGCCAGGGACCTCATTACCTTAACCATACAGGATTATTAACAAAATTTCTTTTAAATGGTCCATTTTTTGGTTAATATAAACATTAAAACCAGTACATGTGAAAGAATTTTAACAACCTGGGAAAACTTCAGAAGAACAAGCGTGTAAGTCTCACTTCATCCTATATAGCTCTCATACCCAACTTGAGGCTACCAGTAGTCTAAATGGAGATAGATAGGCATAAGTATGAGGGCAATTAATAGAATCATAGGTTCACAGAATATCTCAGGTTGGAAGGGACCCATAAGGATAATTAAGTCCAACTCACTGCTTCTCACAGAAGTGTAACTGCACATAGCTTTATATAACGGCAAAAGATTTCAGTTTGCTTTTAAATAACCTTAAATTTTTAATTATGCCAATAGATTGGAACAATCAATGCAGCTCTAAGAAGCTATACAGAGCAAGTATACATGAAAGCTGTTTTACAATGCATCTGCTGAATCTCCCATGATCCGAGACTATGGATTTCAGTTTTTGGCACTGGATTTCAAGAATCTTTTGCTTCATTAATTTTTGTTGCTAAGTAAGGTGATCCACCATTATCGTGATGACTTAAAATCTTGATTTTCTTTGGGCTGACTCTGGACTTTCCAGCAGATGGACTTACACCTAAAATAAGACTATCTTCTCGCCTACTCATTTTCTGTTCAAATTCTGTTTTGTAGTTCGATGAAAGACTGGAACTTTAAATCCCCTTTGCTGTCTCTGTAATTGCCTGCTCCAATGGTTTCCAAATGTGGACAGCATAACGACCTCACTGTCTTCTTAATGCTTTCTTCTGCCTTCTTAATTTCTCTGTTGCCACTTCTTTTTTGCTAACTGCCATTAATTTCTCATCTCAACCAGCAGAAGAAATTCTAAGAACATACCTCTTCTGCTTCTGCAAGAACAGCAGTTCAGCTTATCTAAAGTTAGAACTGCCTTGTGGAAGTGACCACTTCTTTCTCTTTCTCTATGTGTTTGATATCAAGTTACATAAAATGAACTTAGGCTATAGGATTGCTTTTATAACATACAATATTCCTAAAATAGCTTTATTTTCTATTTTCTATCAAGGTCTTAATTTAAGACCAAAATAAATGTTCAAGTTGCTAGGCAAATATACTTGTTTAAGGTGAATAAATATGTAGACAAGTCTGTCTCTCTGTTTAAACTCTTGTTGTGAGGATTCTTGTTCCTTGCAACAAAAATAAGATGAAGTAATAAAATAGCAATGAATAAACATATAATAATTTACCATTAACTGAGATGGGAGCAATAAAAAGAGTATATTTCCTTCTGCATTTACACAGCCCGAAATTACTGCCATATGCTTTTCCTATAGACTGTACCTGTGACAGCAATAATATAAGCACTCCCCTAAAGTTGTTTAGTATATAATAATTTCATACAGGGCAAACTCTGCATAGTAGAGTCAAATGCAAACTTATGCCATCTAGAAATAGAGCAGAAAGGTCACACTTAAATGAAAACAAACTGTGTCCCATGACTGAAAATGTATTAGAGTTTAGAGAAGGGAGTTGGACTTGATGATCCTTATGGGTCTCTTCGAACTTGAGTTATTCTATGGTTCTGTGAATTGCTGCCTTCCATTGTGATAGTTTATCTGAGAGCTAATCTGGAGAGTTCTCATATAATTTTCATGACACTGTTGGAACAACTGATGTGTTGTTGTGCTTGGACCACAAGACAGTAATTGGCAGCCTTATTTTACTCTGTGTGCTAAACAGGATCATGTGCATGACGAGCAGCTGTGTTTCAGGAACAGGAGGCAGTAACTTGCAGCTGAGAAATACAGGATGTCATGAGTTTCATCTGAGCATGCAATCCCCCAAACATTTCAGAAGTAGGATGCTGAGAAGTAAGTGTGATTCTTTTAGCTTCATTTAAAAAAAAGTAATAGAGGCATACTGTGCACAATTTTTCTGTCACACTTGACAGTTGCAATAGAAATCTGAGAGAAGTTCTGAAAGGAGCTACAAAAGAGTTTAAATTGAAGACCAGTAAACTTAAAGAGCTCAAGTGGTTTCATTTCCCTAGCAGAGTAATACTCAACACGGCTGTAATGAACATGTTTCTCATTTGGAGAGAAGGCTTTTGCAAGTAGAAAAGATTCATAATAGCGCAGGAAAGGAAAAAGAAGAGAGTCAGAAAAAAGATCCAATAGCAGAAACCTGAATGTAGACAAATCCGATTGTGAAACACAGTGTCCTTTTCTAAGGGAGAACTTCAAAAGGATCTTTTGTATATCCATTATCACTTCAGTTCTCTGTATTAGTTTTGGGTATCCTTATTAAAATCTGTTCTGCAGGTCATTTGGAAATTATGAAATTACTCCCTGAATAGTTGACTGAAAACATATGTTTATAGTAATCTGGAAAGTAAACAGTCACAACAGTTGAGATGTGAGTGTATTAGTAGTGAACATGTAGGTAACTGACTGAATAGCATATAAACCAGGAGATGGCATGATTTTCCTTCCCCTCATGAGTTTAAATACAGTTCAAATGCTGCTGTAAATCTGTCCATATCGCCCTTCATTCTCTGTAAGATAAATCTGAACAGTGGAGCTCACTCATTAATTGGGACATCCTTTAGAGCTTAAAGTTGTACCCCCTGACACTTATGCAAAAGTGCATATGTATAAGAAATTCTGTTCAGTGTGGTCTAAACGGTTGGGTTGAAGAATACGATGCAGAAGTTAATGTTGATGTTCTGTCTTGTACTTTAACATAGCATCCATCATTGTGCCATGTATGGACTTCTAGCAGAGCTGGGCAATAAAACTGAGGAGGTAATCTTTATTTAAGAGAAAATCTGCTCTGATTTGTTACAATTGTCTACTGGAATAAACATTATGAATGTTTTCTCATCTGTCATTATGCTTAGATTTGTTCTTTCAGTGGGCAAAGGCAATTTCCTTGATGCAAATAGAGCAGCACATTCCTCTAGCTTTTGTCAGATTCTTCGGGAAGTTTACCAGACTCTTTAGAAAGTTTGCTTAAACCTATTACAACTTACAGAAGTGCAGAAACATTTATGTTGGAAAAGATCTCTAAAATCGAGTCCAACTTTTAGCTGACCACCACATTATCAAATAGACCATGGCATTAAGTGCCATGTCCAGACATTTCTTGAACACCTCTAGGGATGGTGACTCCACCACCTCCCTATGCAGTCTGTTACAGTGTTTAATAACCTTTTCCATGAAGAAATTCCTCCTGCTGTCCAGCCTGAATCTCTGCTGGTGCATCTTGAGGCAATTGCCTCTTGTCCTGGTTGCCTAGGAGAAGAGGCCAACCCTCAACCTCTGAGGCAATTGTAGAGAGTGATAAGGTCACCCCTGAGCCTCCTTTTGTCCAGGCTAAACAAACCCAGCTCTCTTGGCTGCTCCTCACAGGACTTGTACTCCATACCTTTCACCAGTTTTGTTGCCCTCCTCTTACACTCCAGCACCTCAATGTTCCCCTTGTAGTGAGTGGCCCAGAAGTGGAGGTATGGCCTCACCAGTGCTGTACAGGGGGACAATCCCTGCCCTGGTCCTGCTGGCCATACTATTGCTGATACAGGCCAGGATGCCATTGGCTTTCTTGGCCATCTGGACACATTCTGGATCATGTTCAGACACTGTCAACCAGCACCCTCGGGTCCTTTTCTGCTGGGCAGCTTTCCAGCCACCCTGCTGGGGTGTAGCACTGTAGCACCGCCTGGGGCTGTTGTGACCTCAGTTCAGGACCCAGCACCTGGCCTTGTTGAATCTCATATAGTTGGTCTGGGCCCATTGATCCGGCCTCCAGAGCCTTCCTCAAAAATTTACAGATCATTATGTGGCAAATGATCATCCTGAACTGATTTATAGAGCTACTTTTGTTGATGAGGAGGAAACTAGTTCTGAAATGAAGTGCAAAAATGCACTTTAGAGCTCTATGTTTGCGCTATCTCTGTGAATTTTCATTCATTTTACTCAGACTGAGGATAAAAAGGTTTTTCTTTTTAACTGCCAGCAGTGAAAACCTTGTACGGTATCTGAAAATCACTGTTAACAATAAAGTTTTCTCAGGCCAAATTGTTACAATTGAGTAGACACCTTGTCTCCAGCAGGGTTGTGAAGGTACAAATAAGGGAAGTGTTTGGCATTCCAGAGGGAAACTTGGAGATAGAATAGCTTTGCTGATGACACATGAGATTGACTAGCATCCAGCTTACTCCCCCAGAGCTGTTGGGTCTGGTAATAAAAAAAAGAAGAGAGTTACAAATCAAAGTCAAAGCATACAATTGTTTCTGAAGCAGACATGTATGACTCACAGGGAACCTATCAGTTGAGCATGAAGCTGCCTTTCTTTTGGGTCACCTTAAGCATGTGTCCATTTGACATGGTCTAGCATTTACTACTCAACAAAACAAAATAAAAGGTATATGCAGCCAGGTACAACAAAACATCTGAAAATTTACAGGGCTGGTGAGTCACAATTAGGAGCTTGCTTGCACATAAATGACTTTCCCAACCTATTTAGGCACCTATGAAGCTTTTGGGTCAGGATTCACAGAGTAATTTAGCATAATTCTTAAATGGGTAAGGATGGAATCCATTGTGAATCCCAGGTCAGGTGCCAACCTCCTTTAGATACTTAAATCAGCCTGATAACCTTTGCCCTTTGTCTCTTCAGTCCCTGCCTTTTTGTCTTTCTTGTTCTGTATTTCTCCATATCTAAGGCTGGATGGTAGTCTGTGAGCAACTATTTTCCATTTGTTACTACTCCAGTTACTACATTCCAGCTGAGCTTATTTAATTTTCTGAAAAAACAACTGCAGCATCTCATGAGCTGCAACATTGGGAAATAAATGATGAATTTCAGGTTTTAGCAGCAACAACTGAGTAACACGAATTTGTTTCCAGATAGAACTGGGATTAAAAAAAAAACCCTGATTGAATTACTGTCCTGTTTAAAGCCCAATGTTATATGCAATATTGGTCATGCAAAATGGGCTCATCACTTGTAGAATGAGGTACAGCAAGAGAGAAATTATGGTCAGCTTCCCCAGGGAGGTAAAGATTCAAGTGCAGGGGTGAAAAGATTTATTTTTAATCAAGTGGATAATCCTCTTCACTGTGCAATGGGAATTACCTCAGGTATAAACATTGTAACTATTAAGTATGAGGGGATATTAGATTAATTATTCTGTAGATGTGAAATAAACTGCTGCAGCTTTTGCAGTCTGTAAAAAGGACGAGTCGAGAGTCTAAATTGGGTATTTAGCTCAATACACAGAAAGATACTTTGATTTAGTGATCACGTGATTTAGCGATAACAGTTACAAATTCAAGGTGTAGGGTGTTGAATCATGTTGAATAATACTCACTTGTTCCACTTAACAATATTTAATGCAGTGATTGGAAATTCCACAGTGGTCAAAGGGAGCTGGGCTGATACCTCATACTGTTTTTTCATTAAGGTTTGGCTACCTAACTCCTCTGGATTAATATGAGAGTACAAATACCATTGTTATTAGTAATAACTATACAAAATTGGTGTTCAACATTTTTGAATAAAGTTTGTTTGTTTGTTTTTCATTTTTTGTACTTGCTTGGGGCTAAAATAATTTAATGAAAAATAATACAGTGTGAACGTGGAGATAAATATTTAATTATGAAGTCATCCTTTGCCAGATGAAATAGATTTCTTTTTTCTTCCTTTACAAAATAATACTAACAATAATAATTTCTAATATATTAATGTAATTTGACTTAGAATACCAGCACATCACAAGGGCAGTAGTCTTAACCCAGATAATTTTCAATTTCTTCAATACATACTGCAGTGATAACTCTGTGTTACAAGTTAACAAGATGAAATGATACATAATGCTTCACTGAATTAAGTTGTAATACTCTGGAACAAAATTTTGGGTTTGTACCATGGCTATATCAACTGGTTTCCTCAGGAGTTCCACACAACATAGAGATGAGGACAAAACATTTCTTACATAGGTTAAGCATTTATCAGAAATGTACAAACATTGTGTCTCTACTTAGATTAAGGTAAATATTGTTGAAATATCTGCATTTCCTTTTATTTTCACTGTGATGTTTACCACCTAATAAAAATGCTGAAGTTACCAAGGAAAGATGTTTAATTTGTTCTTGCTGCTCAGTTGCATGTTGCATCCTATTTTGTAGTAAATGGCACGATGTCCCAAGTGGGCTGCCATACTGTCAGATACATTATTTATACATAACATTACTGGTTAATCAATGAACAAAAATGCAAGATTCTTTTTTCCCCTTTTCCTGTGACATCTTTAAAGCTACAGTAAAGAAGAACAATTTTGCAATGTATTACACTATTACTCACTTTTAAATATAGTTTCAGGAGTTTCCTGGCACACTTTGCACCATGCATCTGATTAAATTAAATGTGATTGTTAGACAAATGCAGTAACAATTTGCGCAATGCAAAAGAGTAATTTAGTTAAATATGTAGGGTATCCTTTCCAGTTAAAAGTGAACAAAATATATTCCAGCAAAAGTTACTAACAGATATTTTTAAAATCCAAAATGAAAACTGAGTAGCCAGCCCATCATGATTTTTCGTGTGTACTTACAAGGGAGACAGAATTTAAAAAGTCAGTTGAAAGCTCAGCAATTTTAGAAGCTCACCCTGCATCAAATGGAAAATGGAATATATAAATAATGAAGAACTAAAATATCAAAATGTATGTGAACAAACGAGAAATGCAGCTGTACTGTGTCACAATATTACAGGGGATTTCTGTTTTTATTTCAGCTTATTCTGTTGTATTTTGTTCATAGACATTTCAGATCAATACAAAATATTCAGCTCTGTTCCAGTGATTGAATATGAATACATTATGTGCATACAAAAATAGTGATAATCTATGTTGATACAATAGTTCATTTTGCATTAGTGTCCTAGATGGGACAATGTTAAGAAGCAATTTAAATGAAATTCATTTAAATGTCAGCTCTCATGCTTGCGATTTTTCTATAATTGGTTATTTAATTAAAATAATTCTCATAGTCATTAATTTAGACTAAAACTTGCTGTGCACTGACATGTTTTAATTACATGGTATTAACAAAATTGATATGCTTTAAAAAAGCATGGTTAAATTTTAAACAAGAATAAATTAGAAATCTCATAGATCATCCTACTTAGAGTATTAGTAGAGAAAAAGTCAGTCATTTAAAATGTTTATTATAAACAAAGTCCCAGCATTATTGTGCATGCATCATATTTGGTTCCTGCTTCAGTGTGAGGAGACTTTTATGTTAACACAGCACTTCCATCTTCAAATTCCTTTAACCAACACACAATAAATAAGGTAATGAACCAAATTAAATATTAATAGAAATCCACATAAACCACAGAAGACAGACACAGAACTGACGTTTGAATTATACTATACCTTTGATATCATTAGGACAACATACTAATGAAGTTTTAAAGGGTTGAATCTTTATCTACTGTTCGTGAAGACAAAAAGGATTATATGAGCTTCCATGTAAGATGCAGATAAGAAATGAAAAAAATTAAGTATTCTAGTAAAACTACCTGAATACGCTTCTGCTTTGGCAACGATGAAGCCGGGGGATAGGAGTGAGACTGTGCGTGATGTGGCAAGGAAGCTCTGAGCATATGGAGATGTGCCCCAGTTAGAGAGAGCAGATATCCCCCACAGACTGACTTGTGGTATTTCCTGTATGACCATGGAGAAGACATGAGACAGTGGGACAGGAAACCTACGCATGACCTAGCAGCTCAAGTACAAAAACTAAAGGGAAAAGGAAACAGGAAGTCAGTGAGAGTGAGTGCAGTGACAGTTTCCCCTAAATTTGTCTCAAAACAGGACAACAGTATAGAACTAAACTCTTACACACTGGTTGTGCAAGTTGATCCACAGATAAGGATGCACATGCCTTTATGAAGTACCCTGATGTCAAAGGAACTACTTTCATAAATAAAGTAGGTACTTTGTTTTCAGAACTGGACTTCTACTGCAGAGTGCGAGGACCAGAATTTTATTTCATTGTCTATTAATTAGACTAGATCTATATTACTTTGACCTTTTTAATATTCTATGATTTAAATGGATTATCAGTCTACCTCACCCTATGATTGCCAATCATTCTGCGTAATATACTTCTGCTCTTTCTTACCTTGATATGTGCAGGATCAGACTCTTATTAACATGACATAATGATTTTATTGTGAATGGCAGGAGCCAAAAAGGATGTACGCAGAAATTTAGAACATTATTAACTCCAGAACAATGTAACTGATCAGTGTTGCTTTTTCTGGCAGCTAACATATGAAGGATTTATACCTCTTCCAAATTCTTCCCTTTGGATCCTCAAATTCCACACGGCACAACCCAGAGTCTAAAATGCTGCTGAAGACTGAGGCCTTATCCAGTCTCACACTGCTCACCAACTTGACTTACAAAACACATTGCAATAACAAAATGCTGCAGAAAAGCAGCTCTTGCATGTGGAGAGTGCTCCATATTCTCTTACAGTCTGAGGACAGGATCCATCTAAGTGGATGTCTAGAGGTGAGCTAATGATTGTAGGCTCTTTACAGTCAGTGGTGAGCAGCAGAGCAGAACATCTTATTTCAAAGGAGACTCTGTTTGGTTAGATGAATTGTGTTCTAAAGGTGACTATAGCTCTCCATTATTATAAAGAAAGGCTAGGATCAGGTCAGAGATTTAAGGTTCAGCTAGCTGAATTCTACCCATTCTGACTTATAGATTTGTGTGCTTTATCTCTAATCTTTTTTCTTTGGTTCTGATTTACGAATAATGGCTTCTTTTTCTATATATTTTATTAATATCCATGTTCTGCAGAAATGTAACTTCTATGCATCTCTCAGTCTTTGGAGTCCTTATCCTCCATATATGTGTGAAGAAGGGAAGACCTGCTATTTTTGCAAGATGACAGGAAAAGTCCTAATTTACTCCTAATAGCATAGGAAATCTGTAGCAGAACAAGGAGCAAAGTTTAGTCTGGTTAACCACCATCTAGTCTCTTAACACTAGCAGAGTGACCCATACTTCATATTTTGCACAGTATGACTTCCTTTCTGTTTTGTTTCTACACTGATATGTTTTTTCATGCAGTACTAGCACACTTTTCTTACCATGTGAGCTGAAGGGGATTCTGACTTCTCAGTTGGAGCATCCTGTCCTACAGCTGTTGCAAAGAAGGTCTCTATAGGATATCTCTCTTATGGCAGAGTAAAGTGTGATTGTAGCATGTGTTAGCTAAACATGACTAACAGTTACACATCAGCAAAAAATAGGAGACTAATTTATGGTATGCCAGCAATCTGAATGTTGGTGTGTATCATAATGATCCTTAGTCAGTTTTATTCCAACTTCCATCATGTAAAAATACTACCTTGACTTTTTTGCTGTTCTCTGCATGAAGTAGACCAGCTACAAAGTGGTATATCTCTGATATTTTCTTTTCTTACTGTCAACATGCTTCCCAAACTGCAAGTAAGCCACATTTAGATTGTAGAAAATCAGAATCATTCAGTACAGGAAAGATCTTCTATCATCCCTCTTTAGCAGTGAAGTTCATGGGATATAAGATCCAGTTTTGTACTCATTAGCTCATTTCCATGGTAAATTAAGCTTGCGAGAAAAAAGTTTGCTAATACTGGAGCTGGACCTTATTTACCCTCACACTTTTTCCAGGATTCCTTCAATGTGAAAGTATCTTCAAATGTATGCAAATATAATTTATTGATAGCCTCCCCGGAAAGTTTCCATCAGAGGTATCTTCAAGACTGAGAGCAGTACATTTTCAGTTTAAAATCTATATGCAACTTTAGCAGTGAAGCTTGCAATTCAAGCTGAATAAAATCCACTCTGTCAGCTTCTAGCTTACTTCATTGTTTAATACATTGCTTCAACTGAGAATATTCTGAAGTCACCTTGAAGAATACAGGATGGTCACTTGCCTTAGGAACAGTGGGCCTTTAAACAAAGTGTCTCCTTCTAGGTCCCCTAAGTATTTAACTTTTGCCTTTTGTTTGAATCTCATTATAGTTTCTGACAGATCAACAGGAATCACATCAGCTGGTACCCTCATCCCAACAAAGAATGTTTTTTTCCAGTTTCCTGAAGCTCACTATTACTAGTAATTGGTTGTCATGTTTTTACCCCAGCTGGCAACTCGGCCCCATACAGCTGCTCTCTCACTCTCCCATGGCAGCATGGGGCAGAGAATCAGAAGACTAATGGTGAGACATCTCATGGGTTGAGATAAAGACAGTTTAATAGGTGAAATAAAAACCACACACACAAACAAAGCAGAACAAAGCATTCGTTTACCACTTCCCATGGGCAGGCAGAGGTTCAGCCATCTCTGGGAGAGCAGGGATCCATCACACGTAAAATGGTGACCTGGGAAGACAAACACCGTCATTCCAAATGCCTCCCACCTCCACCTTCTTTCCTTAGCTTTACATGCGGACCGTGATTGTTGGACTTGATCTTAAAGGTCTTTTCCAAGCGTAAGGATTCTATTTTTCTATGACTCCATATGCTGTGGAATATCCTTTTGGTCAGTTGGGGTCAGCTGTCCTGGCTGTGTCCTGTTCCGATTTCTTGTGCACCCTCAGCTTCCTCACTGAGAAGATGAGAAGGTGAAAAAAGACCTTGGTTGTGTGTAAGGACTGCTCAGTAACAGCTAAAATATCCCTGTGTTATCAACACCATTTCCCATGCAAATTCAAAACCTTGCTCCTACTAGGTAATAATATACTATCTAAGGAAGAAAATTATCCCTATCCTATCCAAAACCATCATATTGGCCTTCAGTCCACAAGCCAAATACAAAATGAAGAAGTATAAATCTGACTGGATATTTAAAAGAAAAAGAAAAACATAAAAAGGAAAAATATTGAAAGGTAGCAATAACTTGGAGCTTTGTTGTATGGAATGTTAAAAATAAAAATCTTTCTCCTGGGGTAGCAAATAATTCCTGCCCTTATAACAGAAGGTTAGAATAAAATCTGCAGCACTTACAAAACCACGTAACTTGTAGCATCACAGCTGTGGATCAGACCTACATCTGGGCTTAGTAATTTGTTCCCAACTATGACAAAAAAGAGAGAAAGAGAGAGAGAACAGACAGAGCAATTAACAGCACCCTCTCAGCCCCACTGATGATTAAGTTCATGCTAAAAATGCTTTGGGGCTTTTTTTCCCTTTTTTTATATTTCTTTCTCTTTGTATTTTATCACACCCTCTGTATTGATATCCAAGTCCTAAATAGCATGCATCATTTTCAAGAATGTAGCCTATGGAGATGCTAAATACACTGGTGTATTTTAGGAAGCACATAAATGTTAAGATAAGATTTGTGATATCACACATCCTGTAATTCCATCACAATTCGTTGATGTGTTGCCAACAAATCTGTTTCAATATCAGGTTCAGAACCGATGTTTTCTCTTAGAAATTAGTCATCGTTACACAAATGTGTTAGCCCCACTTCAAGCTTAATGCTGAAAAGAATTCAGAAATAACCCTGGGAACATTTAGTATTTCCTTGAAAAAGCTGTGGATTGTCATTAACTGACAAACAGTCCACTGCCAAGTTCTTGCAAGAATTGTATTTGTTGTCTGATGCCAAACAGCCTCTTTAAATGCTAATGAACAAAGTATGGCATGCATTCTGTTCTTGATGGATTATGCCTATACCTTCTGTGGTCAACAGAAGGGGAATTCCCAGCCCATATGATTTCCATTCTGGCACGCAACTCTTTTCTCTGCTTACAAGGCAGTAAGCACTCAAATAGATTAGTCAATCTTATTTTTAAATTAAGTATAGCCTCCACACCCTAATTCACATGTATGAAATCTGGAGGAACTATGCCAGGCTGCCTACGCACTGTATGAGTTTTGTTTTCTTTAGAGGATTAAGCTCCTGACTTAGTATCAGTGATGCTCACTGTGTACTGATAGGCCTCTTAAATTCAAACATGAATGTTTCATAAACAGCTGATTTACATGTTTGTCTTTACCTCTTTGGAGACAGATTTAAGGAATTAGAAGTTTAAATTGTATTCTTTAGCGGTTTTCATAATTTCCTGCTACTGAAAAAGCTGGCTTGATACAGAAATACATTAAAGAACAGTATCTTACTATCATATATACATGTGGTTTTGTAGCCAGTAGGAGGTCTAGATTTGTATATATCAATATCTTTGATTACACCTTCAAGCCCAGCTTTCCAAGAAGACTAAATTATGCAGCAAATAGCAAGCTCTGGAGCACTGCACTGAACAATTTTTTTTGTGATACGATATTTTAATTTGTTTTAATTATCATTCAGTAAATCTTATTAGTCAGATGATCCTCTCTAACTAGTTTATGATCTGCTGAGAAGGAAGGAAAATCTCTTCTAGGACAACAGCAACCTACAAGCAGGCACAATACAATCCATCTTTAGTCTAGATACACAACTACTAGATAAAAAATAAGCTATTAATAGAAATAAAGAGTCATAAAAGTTGATAGGAAAAAAATTACGATAGTATTTTATTGAATGACATTGAAGGAATTTTTCCTTTTAGTTGAGTCACAATTTGTTTCTCTGGAACTCGCATTTGAGGCTGAATCCAGGTGATTCCCACATGGAATTAAATGTTTCTGGTCTTCCTGCAACTTTACAGATAGCTTTGCTAGCTAACGTGGAAAAAAAACATAAGTAGTTTATTACCGCGATGCCTGTTATTACAGCTTATCCCGGTAATCAGTCGAGACGCAGAAATAATGAGAGCTGGAGTCCTAATGTTCTTGCTCAGAGCAAGGGCGGAAAGGGGGGAAACCCCTTTCGTTTAATTCTTATATACACTTTTAGAAATCACAGATCATTGGAGAAAGTTAACACTTCCGTCTCTAACTATATTGGTTACAAGAAGTGTCCGTCAAAAGGATCTGTGTCCATGGGAAAGGAATGTAAAAAGATAATTTTTACAACAACATAGCTATGTTTACAGAAATCGTCCTTGAGACTGTCTAACAGAGAAAACTAGCTATTTTACAGTGAAAAATGGGCAACAGTAGTTCACTCCGGAAGTAGAGCTTTCAATAAAATATGAGTTTGCAGGGGGGAAAAAAGCCTCTTCGGACTTATACACATAGGGTGAATATTTATTTTTCTCTATTACATGGACCCATCAATGCCACGCTGGAGGAGGCTTTGAGCTAGTGGAAGCTGTCCCTGCCAATAGAAGGGGGTTGGAACTAGATGACCTTTAAGATCCCTTCTAACCCAAGCCGTTTTATGATTCTGTGATCTCTGGAGATTTAGGATCTGCATGGAGA
Source organism: Climacteris rufus (assembly GCA_013398175.1). Lineage (NCBI taxonomy): Eukaryota > Metazoa > Chordata > Aves > Passeriformes > Climacteridae > Climacteris > Climacteris rufus. Next base: position 53,923 of record VZRZ01007537.1, read on the forward strand.
AAGCATGTTTCTATGTTAGTCAGAAGTTTGGTCAAAGCTTGTCCATCTCTGTGAAGAAAAAAAAACCCTCAAAGCCTTTTGAATAAAATTCCTATAGAGAAAAAGAGGGGAAAAAAAGAAAAAAGAAAAGTAGTAAAAGTATCTTGTGTCTCTGACTTACTCGTAGAGCTGAAAAATCAAGATATCCTGTCATCTTCTATTCAGAATCATTTATGAAATGGATAACCATACTTAGAGGTATTAATTTTACAAGAAAACAATTTTTTTTTATAGCCACACTCTCATTTGAAATGAGCAATTTCTTCTGGTCTTCCAGCTATTTATAGTAAGACCTTTATAAGCTCAAACTAATTAATAAACGAGATCAATTTCAAGATTTTTTTCCTTGTTCAAAACCACATAATCATTCATTTCAGTAACATTTTAAAGGCCATGTCTAAAATAGATTTGTACCCATGTCCCCAATGTGAATTTTTCACTCTTTGGCAGCATGCAATAGGTAGTGTATAATGACCTTTTCTCTGTTTGGAACAGGGATTAGAATAATATATTTGACCCTTTTTACTCACCTGGGAGTGATGCTAGTCTCCATGTTCAATGAAGTAAAATATGTCTCTAGTGTCCCAAGGTTAAGGCCATGACTTTAAACTATTTAACAGAAGCTATCAGGCTGATTCACCTCAGTCAGACTCTACAGAGGGGTTGGTTTTAGTTTTTCTCTTTTCTATTAGGCTGAATTATACATACTTCATCACAACTATTTCTTATCCACAATGCAATTAAGGGAAATATTTTGCATTACAAACAAAGCAAGTTAACCTGGTCACATTGTGCATTATAACAAAATTTATGGCTGCATAAATAGCAGTGTAAACTTACAGAAAGACTGGTAATTATAGTGCCATTGATGGTCTTTGTTGCTTTAATTCTGAAGCAGCCAGAATGATTAAACTGAATCTTAATCGACTTCTCCATTAAAAATGCTGGCAGAGAAGCTCCCTTAACCTTTCTCATTGATTGAACACAACAATCACCATTCAATTATAATGCAAAAGGACATTTGTTATAATGTACGAAAGATGCATGAGCCATTTCCTTTTACTCAAGACAATCAATGAGATGACTCCTACCTCAAAGAAGGTAAGGTGAAGCTACTGTACCTGGAAGAGCATTAAAGTCAAAGCAGAACGCAGATAACTGCAAACACTACAGTTTTCAGGGAACAGCAGATTACCTGAGTGAAAATAAAGCAAGCAGTTCCTCACTCTGTGAACAATAAATATCCTCCCTAAAGAATAAGAATACAGAATTGAAAGCAAATTCCTATTTTATAAAACCAAATGAAACTCTCACATGAAAAGAACACATACGAATATTTAGTTTTAATTATTTTTTTATATTTTCATTTTAAGTTTGGGAAGAATATTTTGTGTATTTATGCAGTTATAACTGAGAATGAATAGAGCACAGGAAGCACAGAGCTGCAGAATCACAGAATGGGTTGGAAGGGACCACAGTGGGTCATCTTGTCCAACCTCCCTGCTCAAGCAGGGTCATCCTAGAGCACATTGCCCAGAGTTGTATCCAGATGGTTCTTGAATATCTTCAGTCAGGGAGATTCCAAGACCTCTCTGGACAATTTGTTCCAGTGTGTGGTCAATTGCACAGCAGAGATGTTTTTTACCTCATGTTCAGGTGGAACTTCCTGTGCATCAGTTTCTGCCTGTTGCCTCTTTTACTATTGCTTGGCACCACAGAGAAGAGCCTGGCTTCATCATTTGGACACCTCTCCTTCAGACACTTGCTAATACTGATTAGATCCCCTCTGAGATGTCTCTAGCAGGCCCACATCCCTCAGCCTTTCCCCAGGAGGGAGATGCTCCAGTTCTTTAATCATTTTTGTTGCCATCTGCTGGACTCACTCCAGGAACTCCATGTCTCTCCTGTAATGAGGAACCCAGAAGACACAGCACTCCAGGTGAGGCCTCCCTAGGGCTGAGTAGAGGGGCAGAATCACCTCCCTTAACCTGCTGGCAATGCTCTTCCTAATGTACCAGGATATCTTTGGTTTACTTGGCCCTCTGGGCACACTGCTGGTTCATGGACATCTTGTTGTCCACCAGCACCCCACGTTCTTCCCTGCAGAGCTGCTTTCCAGCAGATCAGCCCCCAGCCTGTGCTGGTGCAGGGGGTTATTCTTCCCCAGGTACAGGACTCTGCATTTGTCTTTGTTGAATTTCAGACAGTTTTTTCTTTGCCCATCTCTCCAGCCTGTCAGGGTCCCTCCGAAGGGCTGTGCAGTACTCTGGGGTATCAGCCACCCCTCCCAGCTTTGTGTTGACAGTGAACTTGCTGAGGAGGTATCTCTCCCTTCATCCAAGTCATTAATGGATAAGTTAAACAATATTGGGCCCAATATTGAGTCTTGGGGGACACCAGTAGGTACAGGCCCCCAATTGGACCTTGTGCCACTGATTACAACTCTTTGGGATCCAATGTAATGTCATGTGCTGACCATGAATGCTGCAATCACTAACAAACAACACTGCTCCTGCACTTGGAAACTAAGAGAAAGTATTTCTGAACCACAAAAACCATGTGATTTTCACAAAAATCATTGCCTTAGTAACGTCTTTGTTTCAGCAAGTAAACTGCAAGAAAAAGGACACAAGACAGTTAACATATCACACACAAGTGGGAAGATTGCTCTTTAAGAAGTTTTATAAGGTTTTGTACTGTTTTGGAAACAAACCAGTGGAGGAATTAACCCCACAGAAAAATATTGAGAGATTCCAAGTCAGAACTACAATTTAATGGGAGAAAATTAAGAACAATAATACAGAGAAACACCAGACTGAACTGACAAGGCAGCGATACAACCTGCTACTCTGTTTGGTCAGGGTAGTGACAGCAGTCCTAATCACGCAGTAGCTGCAGTTCTGCTGGAGTGAGAGATATGGTTGTAGAGCTCCTCTCCTTTGGAGACCAGTGGAGATGAATGGAGATGCTGGAGATCCATGGAGCTCTGGAGATCCAGAGATCAGTGTCCTATGTGGTTTACCCCTAGCCTTTTTATTTGGGTAGGATGTTCAGATCCTTCTTTTTGGGGCGGAGCATATCACAATGGGATGAAAGCTCATTGGTGGAGGTTGTTCAGTCTTTTCCTTAGAAGATGTTATTAGGGCTAAGTCCTTCACCTGCCTCTCATCTTATCTAATGCCCAGTTTGCAATTTTGGAGGGTGTAGTCAGCTCTGTGAATGACCCATCATTAGCGACTCATCAATAGTGATGGAGATGGTAAAAGAATACATTCTTAGGTCCCTACTACTGTTAATGCCACTTGCAGAGGTGGAGTTGCTTCCACATCAGTTTGCATCAAGTCAGATCAGCCCGAGCTGCTGTAATTTGGCAGAGTGAGCTCTACTTTCAAAGCAAAATGTGAAAAACTGGAGACTCAATAGTATGTTTTCAGCTATAGTCCCTAAATTGTTGGGGCTGAGTTTCCATCACTAGATTTTGAGTAGGGGAATTCCATTTAAATTTTCTCTTTTGGCCTCTTGATCATTTTGCAGCATTTCTTTGCCTTCTCCAGTAAGTCTTTGTGTTTAGCGTGTATGATGGACAGGGTTAGTACTAGTACAAAATTATCCTGTTATATACTGCTCATGGTTTTCAATTTTGCTCCTCTGTCTCTGTTAAAACATTGAGATACAGTTCAATATCCATTTTCTGAGAGATGTTTGTGCTGCCACTGGATTTTAAAAGCCCCATAATACTACATGAGTAGTACTCATTCTCTGAATCTTTGTATGTATTTCCCAGTAGAAATCACCATCTGCTGTTGATATCTGCCTGGGAAATTGTTTCTTCTCCTTCTTAGCCTTTTTCCCATTACTCCAACTTCTTCTTTAATGTAAAACACATCCTTTTAATGCTCTTAAGTCAATTGATAAGTAACTGTACTCTTTACCAGAATCAAGAATAGCCAAAAGGTTTGGAGGGCTGAGAAAACTATCCTGTATAATCTAAAATACTGAAAAGTTACTCCAAAGCTTCTGACAGTCACTGTTCTAATGTAAAATTATGAATAAAAAAATCAAAATAACAACAGGAAATTAAGGCAGGGGAAAATAGCGTAATGGCTAGATATTATTGGATTACCCAAGGAATGTTGATTTTCCTGTATCTTTTTAACCTTACAGGACAGGTCCCATGTTGTACTATTTCTTGTAGACAGATAAGAAGTTTTCTGACATCACATCAATTCATCATTAATAACAACCAGGAGATGAGTATTTTCTGCTTGAATGTAATAATTCTGCTTATAAGAAATTCTCTCCTCCAAATTTTCTGTGATGTTGTGATGACCACAGTTATTGCATAAATTGCTATATAAAATACAAATGTGTTCTTGATAAGTCATGTGGCAAGAAACATTAATTTTGAAGTTTTCTAAATTTCTGTCAACTTCTATAAAATTTTATTGTAAATAATATTATTTTCTTAGTGTTGTTGACTATCTTGGTAAATTCAAAATATAAATAAAAATAAGATTGGATTTGTTTTTCTGAATGGTGGAAAGTTGGGTATTGGTTCCCAGCATAAAATACTGTGCAACAATACAATGTACTGTGGTTACACTTTCATTTACAAGATATACTAAAACTTTGGACACGTGTCAAATCCATGAACAGTACTGAAAGCAGAGCCCAAAATTTTGGTCTTTATCACTATTAAAGTGGTTTTATCAATCTTCCCCTCCCCAAGCTTTACATACTCTTGCATACAAGGTGCGAAAGAGAGAAATGTGAGATGTCAACTCCCCTTCTCTATTGAGGAATATTTATTCCTTTTAGAAGAGTGAGCAGCAGGTTCAAATACTGTTGTTCAAACTGAGGGATACTCAAACTCTCTATCCTTTAAGGCTGAAAGAATTGCCATTTTCAGGAGTAGCAACCATGATATCTTTCCCAGTCACAGCCTCTCTGTTCCCTTTCTTCACACCTACTTCCTCTCTTTTAATTTGATCGTAGTCAAATGGGGAATATATTCACCATTTTTCACATTTCATAATCCACAGCAAAGTTGAGGGAACAAAAGGACTGACACAAAGAAGTATAAACACACTCAAACATATAAGCCTTTAGCAGAATAGCTCTCTCTTTTGACAAAGGCATGTCAGCTTTAGAGCAACCCTGCTGACAGCTTCTTGTTTCTGTACCTGCTGCTTTATCCACTCATTTGTACAGAACCAGCTGTTTGTGTGCCATGCTTTGTTGGGAAAGAAATCTCCGGCTTAAGGGCAGAAATAGGAATCTTTCTTAGATTTCAAATATTGATTACTGATTTTATTTGCAAAATAGCAATTAGCAAGCTTGTTGCTAGCCAACAGGCAACAATGGAGAGGGAGGTGAGCTCCCTGGCTACCGTCTGTCCAACCTGTCCTGGTTGTTCACAAGTAGCCACGAAGCCCTGAACTGCCAGCACTGCCTCTGCCCCTTCAGTAACCCAGAGGGGATGAAAGCTCATGAACAGGGAGCCTGCATTTGTGGGCGCCAGTACAGGCAGGACTTGGAAATAAAGTTACTGGTGCATGTTCATCTACAGGCAACGATTTTACTTCCCCTGCCACAGGCAACAATCTACTTGACTTGTATTGAAACGCAGCCCTATTCTAATGGCATTAGAGGTGTCACGAAGAAAATTTAACTCTGGGAGAAAAGTAAATATATTTTAAGGATTAGACAACAAATCAGAAATAAATATACAGCATAAATTTTATGTCAGCCAAAATTGTCACATTCCTGAATGAGCCCTGTAGAATTTTGGTTTTCTTGTGCTGTACAGAGCAACAATCTGTTAGCTTGGTTGGTCCTGCCCAGCATTACTGTCAACTGCATGTACAGCTTTATTAAATTTTATGTGGAGTCAGATCCACTGGAGAGAACTTGCCTGGCATGTCCCATACCAGCACAACTTCTTGACGCTGCAAAGGGAAAAGTAAAAGCTAAACATTTGTTTTGATAAACTGGGTATCAAAAGTAATCTAAAACGCACAATGTGAAAGGGATCTCATTAAAACTATTTCCAGGTTTAAGGTGAGATGCTTTGTAGATATAACTTGTCCTATACTGTAAAAGCTGTTACTAAGTAAGACATTCTTAGTAAATCTGTCATATTTTATATCCAGTGGCTTCACCTCATCCTCAGTGCTATACAAGC
>VZRZ01007537.1:65796-138854 GCA_013398175.1 Climacteris rufus
GGAAAGGAAAGGAAAGGAAAGGAAAGGAAAGGAAAGGAAAGGAAAGGAAAGGAAAGGAAAGGAAAGGAAAGGAGTCTAAGTATTTAAATTTTGTAGATTTTTTTTTTTACTTAATACTTAACAATTAACACTTCCTAACTTCAACCAATCTTAAAAAAGAAAAATATACCAGATCACAGAAAACCTCAATATGTGTTCAAATATGCACAGACATGGTGAATCCCTGCTTTAGGAGTTCTTTAAAGAACTCCAGCAGGATAAACTAGGCAGTGCTTCCTTTTGCAGCCTTTGACAACATTTCACACAAAGCAGCGCTAACACTCCTTTGCAGGGAGCAGGAGATCAGCAGTGCTTCTGTAGTACACAAAACGAGACACCTAAACATCGGGAACACTACAAATTAAGGGCTCTACAGTGTCAACAGAGGCAATGACACTTAAAATATAATTCTAGACTATGACTTTGAGGCAAGGACCCCAAAAAGCCAATTTATAATGACATCTGTCTTTCATCTACCCCTAACAATCATGTAAATTTACAATGTATTAATTCCATTGATAATTTTTTTCATTTGTAGTGATGCAAATAAGTAGCTGCTTATAAACAAATAAAGGTGAGAACATCCCATCCCTGGAGAATGTGACAAGTTGAATCAACAACACTTGATATCATTCTCATCAGATGACTCTTTCACTCTAATTTTTTCCTGAATTTTACTTTTGGCTTCCACAAGAGGACTGTAGTGTAGTAGCAAGGCTACTAGGGTATAAGCTACTATTAGACTTCTAAATTAGGGTAAGTGGATCTTCATTACTGTCAAAGTTGTCAAGTGCAGCAATAATTGCATTTAGATCCTTACCAGGAAGGAAAACACACAACTGAGTGCTGCCAAAGCTGTAAATGCCAGGTTAGTTATAAATTCAGTAACACTTTTAATATCTCCCTGAATTGTTATTGATAATTATTAAAGTAACAAAAATGTCTACAGAAGCCAGGTTCCCTGAACATTTACTTCATTTGTGTAGTCCCAAGTGCTCTCCAGCCAGGTCAGCTGAATATTACTGCATTGTGTCACTAAAATAACATGGCACCTTTATTAGCCGTATAAATATACTATGTGCTGGCATCTACCATTATCAAACATGCATTGCTCAGCTTCAAAAAAACCCAGCAAATAATCTCTGAACTACGTGTAAAAACTCATTTGTTTCACCTTCCTTTAAATCTTTGTAGCAGTTCATCACTTTTCTGGTGATCTTTATTCATTAGTTAAAGAAACTGAAGGTGCTGTTAGCTGACATCACACCATGAGTTCAATAACTGAAAGAGAAAATATTTGTTCTGCAAGTAAAACATTGGAAAGAACTCACTAAGTTCGATATTATTAACATGAAAGACAAGACACTTAAAGGTTGCTTTTCTTTACTATTTCAGCTATCCAGTGCTTAGCCTTCCCTCTGATGCATTCTGCACAATATTTTAAAAACTAACTTCTAATTTATATAAAGTTTATTGGGAAAAGGTGATTTTCGCTATTTCATTCCTGCCCATCTCGTCATACAATGTGAATAAGGAGAAATAATCTGGTTTTCATAATGTTTTATGTTAACCCAGAAGACTTGGTAATAGCCTAGGTTATAGCTGAGGTAAATCTTAAGCTGAATCCTTAACATCTTATCCTTTTCAAATGCAATGAAAACATATCTCAGGTTGTTCTAACACTATTTGTTTTTAGTGTGAGATACAATTTTGAGTTTTAAATACTTAACCTGACACGTTAAGACTGACCTGTTATAAGGCCCTGGTCTATAAACCAAGCTGGTTAGTTGAATTGAAGGTTATTTTTAGCAATGTTAGATTCTGCAATTATACAAAAGTCATTAAAGATAAAATTTTACTCCTTTTTTCCAATCCAAACATGTGATGCTTTTTACACCTTAAAGCTGATTAATAAGCAGCAATAACAACATCATTGTCTTTTTCCTGGAGATGGCTCTTATTCTATGCATCCATGTATATACGTGGATGAGATTTTCTTTCCTTATTCCAAAACACATAGTGATTAGAAGGTGTTTTTAATTAAAATGATGACTGTTGTGGTTATGTTATTGAGCAATATTTTGGGATAAATATGTTCACTGTTAGAAGTGTAATTCTACTTTTCATCTTCATGCTAAGTAATATTTATATAGCTCATCTTTAAATTGTGTAAAATCGGATTTGATCCCAACTGCTAGAAGGTGTTGTTTTTAAAACAAGGCTAAACAAGTACAAAAGTTTATATGAAGATACAGATTTGATTAGCATTCAAAAAAAAACCAAGTTCAGCCAGGTTGGCTTGTGCAGTTATTCCAGTTTGACTCCAGTAACTTTCCACTGTGTTGACCTTTTAAACAGGGTCTGTAATTTGTTGTAACCTATAGTGATTTTTGTGCAGGTCACAATGGTTAGTAACATGCATTCAGCAATCTCCTATAGACATTTCTTAATTAATGGTCACAACAGAGTTTATTGTAGTTAAAGAAAAGCATTAACCATCGCTCCACCCCCCACCCCCCATGAGATTCTCTCTTGTGCAACACCGGTCTCTAGAAATATTTAAATTATTCAATTTAATATCTTCATTCTGGAAAGACAGTATGCTGAAAAAGTGATACAGGAATTCATATAAATTTCCATTGGGTCAAATATGATGCAATGAGTTGTATTTATGGCACTATTCTGGCATTTACATAACAGTCTGAAATCCCTGTTTCAACAGAGAAAACTGGTTTCAAGCAGAATACTACAGATCTCACTATTAATGTATTAACACATAGAAAAATTATGTAAACACAAGCGTCTGGGTAAACAAAATATAGGTAACTCAGTGGATATTGAAAAACCTCAACAGCGTTCCTTTCAAAAATAACGAAGACAGTCCCAAAATGCGCCACAGGAAAAAAAGCCCAAATAATTTAAAACCCAGAACCTTTAGTTGCCTGTCAGTGGTGCAGAAAGCCACCTGTGCCAGCTTCTTATCTGTTCGAGATTACTCACTACAGATGTCAGAGTCTAATCCTACCAGATATTGCAATGAAGCATCAGACAGAACATACTTTCTCAATGTGGTTCAAAAGGACTTCTTTGCCAGGAAAGAGTCAATCTAATGTAAAACAATAACAGTTTTTCTTTCTCAGAGATCAAGTGAAAAGAGAATTATGACATTGTACCCTTTGATAAATTCAAACTGGCAGCATAAAAGACAAATTTCAATAATGATTACTGCAAGGGCCTCACCCAGAGGTAAAAAGACACAGAAGAGATGAATCCATGCTTTTTCTTTTCATCCCTCAACTACTGCCTTTTCTTCCCACCTGGCCTTTCAAAAGTCTGTGGCAAACAATGCTTCCCTAACTCATTGTTTTGACCTTGCCATTGATTTGTTGGCCTGTTGAATTCTGTTCAGTCAGATATGTAGCAGGAAGCCCAGAAGTCCTAAGAAAACGTCAGAACTGCACTGTTAGTGCAAAAAACAAAACAAACCAAAACAAACNNNAAAAAAAAAGACCAACCAACCAAAAAAAAAAACCAAAAAACAAAAACCAAAAAAAGCACATGGACTTGAGTGGGATTTATCTTTCTAATCTAGGCATTTAAGGTCTAAATTTGTTATGTCTGACTTGGTCACCTGTCACAATCAAAGGAGAGAAACTATGCTGAAACAGGATTCTCGTATTTTAGATGCTACTTCAAAATAATCTACTGCCTAAATTTGCTTATTTTATCACCATTTACTGGAAACCAGACTACATCCCCATATTATAGGTGTTTATACTTATTTCTCCTTCTCTCAAAGAGCTCGTAACATATGCACCAACCCCCAAAAACTAAACAGGATACTACTAAGGGAAAAAATGGAGGTACATAAGATGACAATCTAGAATGAAAATCTCTTCAGTTGCACATTGCCTACTTTTGAAAACTTTTATTTCTTTTTTTCTGCTAGTAGTATTTCCTGCAGACATGGCAGGTTGTTCAATAAATTATGTAATAACATTTCTTTCCAATGACTAACTAGGTAGGTGGGGTGATGGTTTGATAGGTTCTTTTTTCTGGAATTTGGGATCATAACAGATTACTGCCTGTATGTCTTTGTGAATAGTCGTTATTGCATAATTTACTAAATAAGTGCACAGTAGATGCTATCTATGCAATTTTGGTACTTGTTTCTTTCTGATTCTACAGGTTTGCCACCTTCAGAATTTTTTATCTTTTCTCCCATTTTTCCCTTTAACAAAGTTTCCATATTTTGATATTTAATATTTGACATTTACAGCATACTATTTCCATCACTGGCCTACAACTTCCTTAGCCTCTGAGTGAAAGGGATCATTTCAGGTGTCAGTCGTGCCAATTTTAGTAGAATGTATAGTTTTTTATATTACTCTTCCCCCTACAAGTTGATTTTAATGTGTCAACACTACTAATACCTGTTTGTTTTCTCTTGTTAGATTCTTATCTACTGATGCTTGCCTCTCCATAATTCTTTGCTACTCTCTCTTCACTGTCTAAGTTTCTTTTTTGTTGCTTCCTAGAAAATCCAGTTGTATTTCTCCTCTCATCTTGCCTCATGTCTGTGTAAATTTCTTGTAACCCTTTCTTTATCGACAGAAGAACAAGCTCCAGGGTTAGCTTGAAAATTTGTTCAGGAATGTTGTATGATCCAGTACATTGTATGGTCCAGTACCTTTCTGGTCTTAAGCTACCTCTTTAAAACTTTTTGTTTTCGTTCTTTATGCTTATCATGACTTGACCGTGTTGTTTCTGCATAAAATCCCAGAACTCATGTGAGTAGGTCAGATGGGGCCTGCTGAGTTGTTCTGTACAATTGTGACACTCCTGTATCAATCTTTACTTGAATATTTAGAGCCACGTATGGCATCCCATTGGCTTTGATTGCTCCTGGTTGAAGGTGGTACACAAAGACTTCTTCAACCACAACTGCCATGATTTGTTGTGAGTGCACAGATCTTCGCATATCTAGAGAGCAACTAAAAATTCATATCAGATGCTCACAGATCCTTCTATTTAAATCCTTGTTCTTCCTGTCTTCTTCTGAGTTTTTATAAGCTACAGTGTCTCCATGAAATCAGAGGAAAATTTCCTCTGAGAAGAATTATTCCTTGAGAGCAAATCATGCACATCAATATCCATGGTAAGCTCTAGATCATTGGTTGTGTGGTTCAGCAATGAAAAGTTGTTCCAGCCCAGAGCAGTACAGCACAAGACAGCACTAGCAGTTACAATCTGTATACTGCCCATTTGACTCAGTACAGGCAAGAAACAAATTTAGATCAATACCTACAGTTTGGCGTCAATATCCCAATTTCTATCAAGACATCAGCAGTGAGACTTTTACTGTGCAGAAAAAATATTCTCTCCAAAAGCACTATTGACAAAAGAATGGGACATAATAAGAAATCAAATGAAGCTGAATAAATACTTGCACTGAATGTTAGATATCAAGAAATCATTAGCTGAAAACAATAAGCGAAAGAAGCAAAAATATATTTCAGCAACCACCTCAGCATGCTTTCTGGTTGCATCATTAATCACGGGTGCTGCAGCACTAAACATGGAGAAAGGTACTAGGCCCTTTGTTTGGAGGGACAACAGGCTCAGCATGCCCATTGTGACTGGTATTTTCTAAATTTTGTGTGTTCTAGTCCTAGCTGTTTTAAAATAAGAAAAGGTCAAGCACTTCTGGGCACCAGGAGGAAGAGATTAGATGAGCCAAGAACAGACTAGCATCAGAGAATGAAAAGTATTTGAGTTTCATAATTATCCAATAGCATATGCTGAGGATGCTGGTTGTTTTGAGTAGGCAGATTAGCTGGATTTTTAAATAATTTCCTGAGGTAAATTTGATGAGATAAATACTTTTTGTTACTGTAACAATGCAAATTGAAATAAAGAAACAAAATCCCATAAAAATGTAGCAGCGAACTTGGCAGAAGCTGCTGCTTTTGAGCTTCAGGATTGGTGGGAAGAAAGCCAAGGCAATGCCCTCAGCCTTCTTCCTCCAATATCTGAACCTTCTACCTGAGCTGTGGTGAAGTCCCATATTTCCCTTGTGTTACCTGTACCCATATCTTAGATGCCATATGTGGCTATGTCCTGGAAAGCTCCCCTCCACTGGCCACTTTGAACTACACGGTTTCCCATTGGGCGTTTCCTGGTCCCACTTCTCTTTAAAAGAGCCCTGCAGAGCTTCCTCTTTCCTCTTTCTTCTGGGTTACTCCATCCACCTGGATATCTCTGGACCCTCAGAATGCAACACTGGACTCACAATAAATAGGCTGTTGTCCCAGGGAAGAGCCCTCTGTGTAGCCTTTTATTCTTGTTGGCGCTAGCACGCCATGCCTGGGGAAACTCTCGTCCTAGAGGAGCCAGCAGAAACAGGTTATCTGCAGTAGCTAGAACTCTGTCCTTTGGGAGAGTTATAAAACCATTGCAACTTATCCCGGCAGGGATTCTGCTCACATAAAGGCGCTGTCGCTACCTCGAGAGCATCTGGGTTAAGCGCCTTTATAAAAACTTGAGCAGTGGCAAATTGCAGTCATTAGCTCAACTCCATTCCTTTGTGATTCCTTGTTTTAAGCTTTCTTATGATCATCATTATTTATGATCATCATTATTTAAATTTCATGTTGTGCATTGCTAAGGGGCATCACTTTGCAACACTTATAACTGTAAATATCAACTGTTACATGTTTTAAGATACATTTTAACCTGAAATTTTACTATATCACAGTGAAAAGCTACAGGTGTGTAAGATGTTATAAGAACGGGACAAAACCTGTTGTAACAGGAAGGGTGTACCACCATATCACCATTCTAAGGTTATCATGTATTTATTTTAATGTGCACTTGTAATGTTAGGAGTTCTCAACCTTGATTTCTTCTATATGTGGGAGTGTTCTGTGTTTAGAAATCAAAGGAGAGATGCCAACAGTGTACAGTCAGACGGTAAAGGGCTGAAGCCTGCGTATTACAGGCCTGATTCATTTGTGCTGTTCCAATAGATGCTCCAGGGTCCCAACGAGAGAACTAACCACAACTGACCTTGTGAGAGTAAAAGCGTTTAAATTGCAATCCTTTGGCAGCAGGTGCGAATCTATGGGGTAGCTATATAATCACTCAACTTCCCAGTTTGGTGGTTGTATCACTTAGTAAGATTACTTGAGCCCCTGATGTCTCCTTTTAAGCTTGGATCTTTGGGGCAAAAGCAGATTTATATTTTTTTCATGGCTGTGTCTCTGCATTTGTGTGTTACATTAGTCTATCCACAGTAAAGACACGCACCCCAGTTCCCTAATAATCTTCTTTCTCAGAAAAATGAAGCACAGAGTGACAGAGTCCCTTACCCAGCCTGTGTTCAACCAGCACAGTGGATTTTGAAATGCTTATTTGAAATGTAATATTTGTAGAAAAATGGCTTTAAATAGGTAGAGGAAGACACTGGAGACCGGAACAGGATGAACTGCTAAATTAAAGAAAACTTCTGGGTTTAGAGAATGTAAATCTACAGCTTTTTGCAAGAGCAGTCCCCAAGTCAGCAATTTTGTGCTTGCCTGCATCGCTTATTCACCACCTGTTGCTTCCAAGCCATTTTAAAACTTTTTATTAATTATATAATTCTTCTAATCTTAAACCTTTTATTTTGATTCCCAAAGTTCACAGTTTACTCAGTGTCACTGTAGTCAGCGTGTACACTGTCACTCAGTGAGTGACAATCCTCGTATTGTCATCATATACACTGATGATGGGATTTATCTCACTCATCCAAGGCATTTACAGTTCATTTGCTCAAGCCTAAACTGACCAGTTTACAGTCCATGGAGAATAACAGAAGCCAGAGACAGTAACTTAGACCAGGGTTGTATGTATTCCTAACAACATCCATGACTGCTCCTGAGGACTCTGCTAGTAACTGTATTTATTCAGGCCAAGCGGTTAACTTTCAGGAGGTTCACTTTCGCATTGCTCATGGGCAGACTCACTTGAAGCAGCTAGTTTCCATCCACAATGCACTTTGTAACAGGTGACCCCTATCCCTGTCTATTAGTCCCATGAAACTAAAATTTTATTGTTATATTTTTGTTTCATCTATTTGAAAGAGTTTGAAATTATCTGAAACTTGTGTTGCAGTTCATTATGATGGTGTGTTTATAACACAAAACTAAGGGTATATTTCATGCCCAGAGGCCTGACTGGAGGATGTAAAGCAGTATTTGAGAAAGAGTTTTAGAGCTGTATGAAGCAGAGAAAAGCAATGTTGGCTCAGTTTTGCCTATTCTATCTTTTGGGAATGACTACTGGCACAAGCCACCAACAAAACCAAGCTTGTTTTTTTTTTGGGGGGAACAAAGAAACCAAACCAATCTAGGAGAGAAGCAGTATGATAAACTAGTGAACTGAGACTCAAGAATGAACTAAGAAGTTATTTGATTGTGTACATGTATTTTAAGAAAATAGTTTTTAAAAGCCTAAGGTAGAGTAAGGTGAATCTCATTCTTGATTTCTTATCTACTTTCTCAGGGTGAACAGACAGGAACTTTTTTTTTGTCTAGAATTATCTAGAACAGCAGTAGCACCTACAAAGGGACTTCAATGTTGTGCTTCTATGCTGTTAATTTTGGGGTTTGATTCCACCTTTAGCAATGTGATGAACATTGGTACCTTGTGAAAAAACATCGAAGGGATGCAAATATTCTCGTGCAACAAATAAGTTGAGGATAACTTTTCATGGGTTGTGAGGACCAAACTGGTCATCTATGTCCAAAAAATTTATTGTATTAAAGTCCAATAGAAAACCTTAGACTTCCTAAGTAACACTGAAACAGATAGTACTTGAACTATTTAACACTTTAAAACATGTGTTTAAATAATCTGGGTGTTTTTAAAATTTTGTGCATGGTCTTTAACCCAGAGCTTAGACACAACCCCCCCAAATATTAAAAGATTATAAGAGCTGGTTTTCTAAAAGCCACACGAGCATTGTTAAGAATTTTCTTTTTACATTTGCATCCAGTCTTTCCTGCTTGTGGAGACACATACAAAGATATATCACTGTACATAAAGATAAAATTCAGACAATATCTTAATATCCTGAGCTGCTATTCTATTTCAGCACTATTTGAATAGTCATTATTTATTTTCTGGAGCCCTAGCTCTGACAAATTTCTTCTTGATGGGTGCCTTTGGGTTATGGATTTACAGTTTTCACTCACTTGATGAAAATAATTTTCTTTTACTGAATGAGATTGTGATGCCTTTATTTTTCTAAATATTTCCTCTCAAAAGAAGTAGCTCACATGGCTTGGCACACAAATGTTAACCATATATTCATTGCTATTTCTATATACATGTTTTTCTTAGATTGCAAGCTCCTTGAGATTAAATTCTGCAATCTTACTCCAAAGTTAGTGATTAAAATGATCCCAATTAGTTCTCTCAGACACAAATGTGCCAATTGTAATAATAATAGATGCTGAAAAATAGATGGTGCATTCATTGTTTTGAAGAAAAAAAGCCCCTGCATAAAGACCTGAGTTTGACCCAGTTTGACCTCATCACAACTGACCCTGTTTCAAGTAGAAGATTGGACTAAATGACCTCCTGGATTCCCCTTCCATGAATTATCCTATGATCTTATGAACCTCAACTGCAGCATTTCATTGTTGCTTTGCCTCTCATGGAAATAAAAGATTAGAAACATATAATTTCTGCTCTAAATTTTTTTATGTAAAGATGTATTCAAGATGATATAGAGATAGAGATAGAGATAGAGATAGAGATAGAGATAGAGATAGAGATAGAGATAGAGATAGAGATAGAGATAGAGATATAGAGATAGAGATAGAGATAGAGATAGAGATAGAGATAGAGAGACACACAAATCTACAAATACTGACCTCTTACTATTCTTACAGCTTTCTAAAATGAAATCATACCCTTTTCAGATTTATTTGGTGCTACTCGTCTCACAGAAATAAATTCACTTTGTTTTAGTATAGAAAACCAAAATGAAACTCACTGAAAATGTTACTTTAAGAAGCCAGTCAATGTGTTCATGGAAAACTATTATCCATCCCTCAGCAGAATATTCTTAACCTATGAATGTTGTTGATGCTGTTTAAAGAGCTCTAGTTCTTCTAGGTCATATATTTTTCAGTGGTAACAAGGGCTGCAAGGTATATTTTCAGCTTAGAGTCACATTCTTACTCTGACATTAGTGAAAACATTGACACTCCCTTTTCTCTTTCATTCTTTTCTTTCCCATGTCAAAACTAGATCATATTTTGTGTACATTTTCTTGTAGGATTGAAGAGAACAATTTTATATTTGAAATATAAAATCAATCTCAATGTTAAAATTGAGCTATATGGGCTTTTTTAATATTTGAGAGCAATCATACTCTCCAAGGAATCTCAGTACAAACTCAGATCCGAAAGAAAATGGTGGTGTTTTTACAGTATGTGAACACAACCATCTGATTTATAGTTCAATCTGTTAATGCACTCTGTTATTAGGCCACCTGGCAGTTTTATGCATTGTGAATTTAAAGAGGAGCTCAATGTAACATAAGCTTTACAGGCTGGGGAAATATTATTGAAATGAAACATGAATGAGAACCATTTAAACAATAAAATAATGTGTGTAGACTATATATTTTTTCATTTTAGTAAATGCACAGCCTAGGTTTTATTTGCTGAAGTTAGATGAGGTTCTGAGAGACTCCAACAATGAAACTTTAAACTAGCTTCTTCTTACAATACTGACAATCCTGTAGTTTTTGATGCTCACATCAGTAAAACCAAACACACACCTCTCTATTGCATTAGGAAACTGCAGTAGAACTATTTTCACAGTTTTTTTAAGGTAACATTTAATTATTGTATGCAATAATTGTGGTTCATTCATCAAGAAAACATATATATATCTGTACCAAAAAATTGGTGGACACAGTTGTATCAGCCCACAGTCATGAGCAAAGGCCTTAAAGAAAACAAAGACCATCTTAAAAAACAGTTAGTCTTAGCTATGTGTGTATATATATTATGTATATATATACATATATATGTATGCATATCAGTATAAGTAATGTACACATGCATAAAAATATTAATTCTATCTCTCTTCTTGTTTTGGTTTTACATCTTTAAAATTCTTGTTTTCAAGTTCCTGTTCAATTATGATTCCAGAAACTTCCTTTTTCTGTTTAAAATGAAATCTGAATACACTTACATGACCTCAGGGCCAGGGTTTTAAGTGCAAGAGAGCTGGCAGAACTGCAGATATAAGCATTCTATTATTCTATGTAATAACCCCTTCTCACCTGGCACAGAACCCTGGAGGCACCTAAATTTTCCTAGGTGCTTATGGGCATGTCTACATTCTGAGCCATGTTTCAATTAAATGTTTGCTAATTTACCCAATACCTACAGGAGACCATTTTCATTGGAGTTAAGAATCAAAATGAAACCTTATCTGTCATTTGTTGCTTTGTTTGCAACGTTAAAATAAAGAGATATTTTGCATGCAGTGGAAACACACATTGAATAAAATGGGCAGAGAGCCTTTTTATCTTGCCTGGGTAGTTACTTAAGACTCTTCAGAACTCCTGCTTTTCATTTGCCCTCAACTACAGGGACAGGACTGGAATGATTTGGGAATTTGTCTTCTCAGGATTTTAGTGGTCATGAGCTGGGAAGTCTGGTTTGAACTGTAAAAAAAGCATAACAAAAGAGAAATTGAAGGGAACGATTATAAACTTCTGAGTCACAGTTCTTTCCCTATGGCAGTGCAGATAAGCACTTTCCCTTTATTTAAAGCAAGAAGTGAAGTTAAGCACTTATTACAGGAAATCTTGTGCGTATGTTTATTAATGTAAGTTTCTTAGCACCTCCATGCTCCAAAAGGAACAGAGTAAATAGATATGATTCAAGAGAGAAATAGTGCACTGTTAAAAGACCTGTGTGTATCTCTGTGCAACCTTGGCCATGGTATTTAAAGCATATACAAGGCTTTGTAACTAACCCTGAAATACAGAACCTCAAATTCTTGCCTATACAGCAGTTTATTCACATCTGGAAGATTCAATTTCCTTATTTGAAATCAGAGAGGAATTCTTGAATCCAAGTAATTCACATCTTTGATGAATGCTCTAGTAAGGGAATCACAGAATAGTTGAGGTTTGAAGGTTGTTCTGGAGGTCATCCGGTCCAAACCCCCTGCTCAAGCAGGGACATGTAGAACCAGTTGCCCAGGACTACATCCAGACAGCTTTTAATCATCTCCCAAGTGGGAGATTCCTCTCTGGGCAGCCTGTGCCAAGGTTCAGTCACCCTGAAACTAAAAAACATTTCCTAGTGTTCGGATAGAACCTCCTGCGTTTCAGTTTGTGCTCATTGCCTCTTGTCAAAAGATGCCACTGTAAAGAGGCTGGATCCCTCCTCTTTATGCCCTCTCTTCAGGTATTTATATACATTCATAAGCTCCCACATGAACCCTCTCTGCTTCAGGCTACAAAGTATCATACTCTCTAAGTATGCTCTCTCAAAAGTATGGTCTCTAAGCCTTTCCTCATAGATGTGATGCTCCATCTTAGTGGACCTTCACGAGACTGCCTCCAGTGTGTCCATGTTTCTCTTGTACTGAGGAGCTCAGAACTGGAGACAACATTTCAGGTGTGGCCTCAACAGTGCTGAGTAGAGGGGCAGGATCACCTCACTCAGACTGCTGGCAATTCTTGGCCGAATACAGCCCAGGATGCCATTCACCTTCTTTGCATCAAGGGCCTGCTGCTGATTCACTTTGTGTCCGTCTCTGGTTCTTTTCTGACAAGCTGCTTTCCAGATGGATGTCTTGAGCCCTATACTGATGCATAGGGTTATTTCTCCCCAACTGCAGGGCTTTGTAATTCTCCTTGTTAAACTTTGGTAAGGTTCTAGTCCATTTCACCACCCTGCTGAGGTCTCTCTGGATGGCAGCATGGCCCTCAAGTTAACAGCTGCTTCTCTTAGTCTTTTGTCATGTGAAAGCTTGCGAAGGGTACACTGTGCTGCTTCATCCAGATCATCAACAATGATGATGAACAAGATTGGAACCTACTGGCATACACTGATAGTTACTGGCCTTCAGCTAGACTTTGTGCCTCTGATGAATTTTCAACTCCTCTCACTGTTCATTCAGCCCATACATCAACAGCTTGTCTATGAGAATCTAGTGGGAGACAGTGTCAAAGGCCTTACTAAAGTCTAGGTATCACTCAGTCATAAGGTATTAGGCAAAGATTCTACTACAAATTGTCTAAATTTTCCATAAGATGGGTAGAAGCAGACAGGAGTTCAATGCTTCTACAAAAGTAATAGTTTTTTGCAGTACCTATAGCACCTCCACTGACTGTAGATGGATTATGGGATTACTCAGTGTGATGCAGAGAGTAAACCATAGGTAAAAGTTTCACTTTTGTGAGTCCTTAGGTGAGATGGAAATCTTACTTTACGCCATGGTCAGGGAACTAAGGTGAAAGATTGTCTCTCTCCTCTCTTCTTTCATTGTATCTAGTTCAAGGAAGGATAATGTTAACTGGGCTCAGACATGATTCTAAACTGCATGTAGATTATCCAGTACATGAGAACTGAAAATTTCTACCTAAACTTCAGACATCCAGTATGGAGTTTAGTTTCAGATGGTGTACATATGAATTTATCTGTCTAAACAAAGGTGTCATTATTTGAGGGATGTGTCTGATTTTATTTTGTACGCAGTGGAGAGCTACTCTAAAAGACCTAGAGCTCTCCCAAAAATGGCTCAATTCTGTATCAAACCATTTGAAAGGACTTGATCTCTCTGTCCAGTGTCATCTGAACACTCCAGGAAGGTGTATGTTTTCCACAGGTTATGTGCCTTATATACCAGCACATGAGAGTGTCTCAAATACTCTGAGGCATCTTAAATAGTACTAGACACTAATGTTCTGTCATCTTTTGGTTTTGGCCACTTTTTAGTTCTATCAATTGCTTTGACAGACATTTAGCTTGCACATAAACCATCTATCTTTGCACACCTAAATATAAATGTACAGGTTGGTGATAAATCCAGTTTCCAGTGAAAGAGTTCTCCATCATTAAACATTTGTAAAACATATATTTTGAGAAGAAATATACCACATAAAAAAATTTGAGAAGTTTATCACCACTGCTCACAAACCATCTAGTGCTCTTTGAAGGGCATTACTATACTATAAGGATGCAAATAGAAAGTGGTGAGCAATTAGGTTCTTAATATGTAAGTTTTGCAAGTGTTTAAATGCCACTTGGATCTAAAGTGTGAGAGCATGGAGTAGCAATAAAGTTGTTTCTATTCGGCTTCATTTTTGTTAATCCTGATGACCACAACAAGTAAGTTATATTCTTATTTCTTTAAAACAAACAATATTAGAAAATCTTTAAAAAATATTGGGAAGTGTCATTAATTTGGGGCTTTTTTCTAAGTCTCCAGATTTAGTCTCATGTGTAGACACTTTCATCCTACAAGTCAGGGCAGGAGGAGATTCATTTGTTTTAGTGTGTTAGTTTTGAGAAATTTTTTTTGCACAGATGGAAGTCTTGACTGCATCATTTCTATCCTATTTCTATTCCACTTCAGTTTTGATAATCATGATGATCACAACAAGAAAGCTATATTCTTACTTCTTTAAAATGCACAATATTGAAAAATCTTTTAAGAATCTTGACAAATGTCATTATTTTGGGGCTTTTTATAAGTTTCCAGACTTAGTCTAAGGTGTAGAAACTTTCATCCCAGGAATGACAAAATCAAGTTTAATGTACATACAGAAACCTGAGGAAGCAGACACTGAAATGACATTGTAATGCTGAAAGAAGGAATGCATCTCCTCTGTGAAAACAGAGCATTTCAATCTCTGTAGTTGTCAGCCAGTTACCTTTCACAAGCAGAAAATTCACTCCACAAGGCTCTTTAAAATTATTCTTTCCTTGTAACAAAGCTGAGCTTAGAAGTTTGAAATCAATGCCTTGTAAAAAGAAACCAAGTGGGTGGCATTTTCCAACCATGAGACATGCCATTACCATTGACCTCACTACTCTTCTTAAATAGCCAGAGAAGGGCAACAAAATTGTCAATTAGATTTGCAGTGAGCAGAAGTCAGCTTTACTTAACTTGTGCTTGCCTGCATAATCATGCATATCTCTCCTCTATATCAGGAGTTGTTCAAGCCTATAATAACTAGGGTTCAACAAGTCTGAACCACTTTCCTTTGCTGATGATATGGAAGTAGTTGATTTGCTACAGATTATTCAGGATTTTTGTAGTCTTGACAGATTGTCATATTTTAAATTCCACCTCTAAAAATTCGTGTTACAGCCACCAAATAGAAAATAGGGGAAGTGCAGTATTAAGCAAAACAAGATTGTGTTTTCACATTTAAAGACTGAAGCAGGTTTCTTTGTTGCTCTGAACATCATAAAGCAAGCCTGCTAAATTTGGCATGATGTGCAGTCATCATAGGACAGGGTAAGGGACAGACAGAGTGCTGAAGATAAGAGTTAAGCACCATTTGAAGAGTTATATGCAGACAGAGGGATGAAATGTGGCAGCATTATGACTTCTTTAGCCACAAAATCCTACAGTCATAAAAGCATGTTTACCAGAGGTTTTTAAAAAGATTTAAGCAGGTTAGATTTAGAGCTGATGAATATGCTTGTCAGCTATCATAGCTGTGCAATGTTTCTTCAATTGGCATGGTCCACTGTAGAAAAGGTGTTTTTTCAAAATTAGTAATTCCTCCTGCAAAGTTGGTGTCTAATTGTTCCCCAGAAGAGAAACTCTTTCAACATTATATCCTTCCAAGATTTTCTTTGCGTAGTATAGCCAGCCTCTTCACCTAATCATGGCGCTGAACGTCTCTGTTTTATAAAAGCATCCTAAAGCTGTGCTGCTCCAACAAATTCCCGCTGACTCACATTTGAGTCTGTGATTTCACATCCCAAGTTACACTCTGTATACAAGGCTAGAAAGCTTTTGTGTGCTGAATACAAGTGCACATCAGTCCTGTTAAGCAGTAACAGTTATGCTTAGCAGACATTTGTAAAATGATAATAATCTCAGCTACCTTTTCAACATGCACACACTCTGTAGGTGATGGGGCTTTCAAGCGGATCAAATACACTGTTCATTAGCAATTCTATGCAGCCACTAGATTAGGTACCCACGAGGGACACATAGCATTCCACTTTACATCCATGATGTAAAGATCCCGTGGGTTAGACATGTGACCAGTGCTGAGCAGGATTTGGACCCCTTTCTCACGTACTTGCTTTGCCTTTAGCATCCATCCTAGAGGTGTTCTACCTTATGCACAATTCAGGGGGTTGATACTCCTGTTGCACACTGGTCTTCATCTTCATTGAGTAGTTCCACATAAAATATGTTGCTTTCTGCTTTATTCATGGCACACCTTACACATGAGAGAACCTCACCGGGATTATCCATGAACACACCTCAGAAATTTCTCCACCTTCCTTCCACAGTATGTACACAGTCTATGTGCTGTATCTGCTGCTTGTTGTTAACTTAGGTGCCTCATTTGTTTGCTTTCCTGTCTTTTGATATTCAAAGGCTCAAAAGACATTGGTCGACATTCAAAACTGAATTCTGGACCTTTCTTCCACTAAAACTACTTAACCTAGATGTTTCATACAAAAATAAAACCCAACAAGACAATCATCTCATTTTCTCTAACACTACTCTTCTCAGGTTACACATTTCTATCATAGCTCCTCTGCTTTGTCATGTCCCACATGAAATTATTAATGCTATAAGGCCTTGTTTGCTACAGAGATGAACTTTTTCAAGTGTTATTCCACTCAATTCATCACATTTACTTAAAATACATGTAGTAAAACATAAAACATAACAAAATTAGTCTCTGTTATTTAAAAGTGTGGAGCTGTAAACTACTACATCACTGGAAGAAATCTCAATTAAGCAGAATTGCCATCCACATTAAGCAGTAGTCATTGCCATTAAGTATCATTGGACTTAAATTGTTCCCAGAGAGACGTCCTGATTAAGCGGACTTCCTAGTTTAAGTGTATCTCAATTAAATAGAATGTGCTGCATCAGCATTTCATTTTATGAATGCTCTGAGAAGACATTTGATTAGGATTTTGAAATGGTTTGTCTGATTGCTATAATTATTGAAAATTTAGATGGGAATGCACAAAGAACTTAGGGAAATCAGTATTTATGGCAATTAGGCACTTAGCTCTTGGGCCTTTTAACAATGACCAGTTAAAGGTTTTCAGGTGGTTTGTACATATTAGTTTAATTCTGTGTTGACATGGTTAGCTGTGCTTAAAGGGATCTTTAAAAGGTAAATGTAGGGTTAAGTATGTGCCTGGTCTTGAAGGCTTAAAAACTTAGATTTGTGGTTTTGAATTTTTTTGGCTCCAAAGAGCTGTATTTCTGCACATGTAAGTTTAACGTTTTAATGCTTTTAGAACTTGTCCATATCTTCTTATGTCTGTGTATCTAATCCGGCTCATATTTAAATATCAGATGGAAACATTCTGTATTTTAAGCCTGATGTGAAGTAAAGTCATAATCCAGAAAGTTTTGTTTGCATCCAGTCAACCTGTATTTCCAGAATAGGACTAGGTTTCTCTTCTGAACTTTTTATAGACATTTCTTAAAAATATCTAGGTTCTCTTTGAAATAATTAACATCTGCCTGGGCCAAATAAATATGGATCCAGTGTAACACAAAGAGCAAATGAGGATAACAGAATCATTCTTTCAGGAAAGAAAAATTATGATGTGGATATT
Source organism: Climacteris rufus (assembly GCA_013398175.1). Taxonomy (NCBI): domain Eukaryota; kingdom Metazoa; phylum Chordata; class Aves; order Passeriformes; family Climacteridae; genus Climacteris; species Climacteris rufus. The sequence goes on from VZRZ01007537.1 coordinate 83,694, forward strand.
TCAGTGGTATAAATTACTTGTTCTGTAACTTCTATTTCATTATATTTTATTCTGAAATAGTTATTTCATGACAATAAATGTGAAAAGAAACACATTTTTAATAATATCCTTAATATGAGAAAGAAATGAGGAACAACTGAAAGTCGTAAATGTCTCTAAGTACATTATCTAGCCAAGAGCTGAAAAAGACCATGCAATTTGACAATGTTTCCCTGTGAGTTTGTGTAAGCCTAACCATATTTTGAAAGCTACTGACAGTTGATTCCAACGAGATAATCAGAATAAAAGCATGAATACACTGCAGATATTTTATTCTTCCCCTCTGTATCTGGGCACTGCTCTGATCTTGCCAAGTGGAATCATGTCCTGGGTGCACAGATGAAGTCTCTGTCACCTTAGAAAATGGAAGTCCACTTATCCACTAATGCAAGAAGGTATTTACCTGCTTAATTCCCATTAGCATTAATGGGAGTTACATGCCCAATACTGCTCAACATTGGTGAGAAATACACCTTACATTTTCAGCTGCTTGAAATAGCAACCTCTGCAACCAAACATAAGAGATTATAAATAAAGAAACAATAGAAACAAAGCAGGCTTCTAAGAGGTACCAGCAGTATATAGAGAGAAACAGACAATTTTCCCCTCAGCAAGCTTTTCTGCTTAAATCATTTTAGTAAATAAATATTTAACAAGTGACAGAACTTAATTGATGTTTATATTTACACGGCAGTTAATTTATATTCTGCTACAGCTGAATCCTCCATCCACAATAATGCTTTATATCCCTCCGTGGTGGCAGACACCCAAACAGCAGTTGTGTTTCTGAAGAAAAGCATAACAACAAAAAAAAATACACTACCCAAATACTATATAAGTCATTACAATTTTTTTCCTCTCTTCAGCTGTCAGATGCATTGCATTATATTATCAGATTGATAGATCTAGTGTTATTTCAACATTTACCATTTTACAACAACAAATAGAAAACATATAAGGAAGCTTTGGTAACAAATCTTTCTTAATATGTATGTGAAGTAGACAGTTAGTCCAAGAAAAAAATATAACTGATGACAGATCTTATTTCAATCTGCTGGTGCTTATTAAGATGTCTACAAAGAAAAAAGGCACATCTGAATACATGTCTTTGTGCAAACAAAGGAAACTTTTAATTGCTTTAATTAGCATTTGCTTTGTCTTTGCAGTGACATAGAAAAACAAGTCAGGTACAATCAGTAAATGTTTTCTGAAGGAAATTTGTAAGCAGAGACTTCAGATGATTTTTATTTGTGTTTAGAACATGGTTAAGTCTACGTTACAGGTGCAACATCTTAAATTTGCTTTATAAAACAGATTTGTACAAGATTTTATTTTATATCTTTTTAGCACATGGAAAAAGAAGCCGACACAAATCTGATCAAAACTCTCTCCCACAAAACCCTACAGCAACTAGTGTAGAAGTTATATCAGATTTTAGAAATTAGAGCACAGCCCAGGGAAACAAGCTGCATGTTGACAAAGATGTGCAGCTCAAAAGATAATAATTTGACAAAATCCATGTCAGCCAACAGGGTTTAGAGAAAGTGATCCATTACTTTCTTTCAGCTCATAAGCTCTTGATTTTATATCCTGATGAGCCTGTAGCTCAGTCCTTCTCATCAGAAAGAAGGGCCAAAAAATTCCCTTCCTACTATAAAGAAAAAGGAATAAAAGGAACAACAACACCCAAATGTCTCTTGAGCAGGAAATGGGAGTAAGTGCTTGCATGCAGGAAATACTCAGCACTTTCTGGATCAAGTCCCACAACGGAATCAGATTTTCAAATTTCTAAACTGGTTAGATAAAGTCATGGCCCTGCTGAAGGGATAGACCATTCACCTATCCAGAGGAATCTCAGAACCCAAATGTATGAGGTTGGAAGGAATCACAGTGGGTCACCTGGTCCAACATCCTTGCTCAAGCAGGGTCATTGTAGAGCACGTGGCACAGACCTGTGAGGGAGACTCCAAGATCTCTCTGAGCAATCTGTTCCTCAGTACTCAGTCAATAGCACAGTAAAGTTCCTTGTAGTCAGGAAGAAATTCCTGTGAGTCAGGGTCTGCTGGTGTTCTCTTGTCCTGTTGCTTGGCACCACCAAAAAGAGACTGACTCCATCCTCTGGACACATTCCCTTCAGATATTTGTATACATTGATGAGATCCCTTCTCAGCTGTCTCTCCTTGAGGCTGAACAGACCCAGTTCCCTTAGCCTTTTCTCATAAGAGAGATGCTCCAGTTCTTTAATAATCTTTGTTGTCCTCCACTGGACTACTCCAGGAGCTCCATGTCTCTCCTGTAATGAGGATCCCAGAACTGGACACAGCACTCAAGATGTCACCTCACCAAGGCTGAGTAGAGGGGGCAAGATCACCTCCCTTGACCTGCTGACAATGGTCTTCCTAATGTACCCCAGGATACCATTGGCCTTCTTGGCCCCAGAGCACACTGATGGCTCATGAACAACTTGTTATCCACCAGAACCCCAGGTCCTTCTCTGCAGAGCTGCTTTCCAGCAGATCAGCCCCCAGCCTGTGCTGGTGCAGGGGGTTATTCTTCCCCAGGTACAGGACCCTGCATTTGCCTTTGTTGAATTTCAGAAGGTTCCTTTCTGCCTATCTCTCCAGCCTGTCAGGGCTGAAGAAGCCCTCTGAAGGGCTGCACAGAACTCTGGGGCATCAAACAATGCTCCCAGTTTTGTGTCAACAGTGAACTTGTTGAGAAGGCCTCTGCCCCTTCATCTGAATCATTGATGGATAAGTTAAACAATACTGGGTCCGGTATTGAACCTTGGGAGACACCACTAGTGACAGGCCTCCAACTAAAACCTGTGCCACTGATTACAACCCTTTGGGATCTGCTAGTCAGAGAATTCTCAATCCACCTCATTTCTACTCATCCAGTCTGCAGTTCCTGAGTTTTCCTATCAGGATATTGTGAGGCACAGTGTTAAAATCTTTGCTGAAGTCAAGGTAGACAATATTCACTGCTATTGTCTCATCCATCCAGGTAGTTGTTTTATCATAGAAAACAATCAAGTTGGTCAAGCATGATTTACCTTTAAATGACTACTCTTGATAACACTTTTTTCCTCCCCATGGTTAGTGATGACATGCAGGGTGAGGCCCTCCATCACCTTTCCAGGGACTGAGGTGAGGCTGACTGACTGGTAGTTCCCTGGATCCTCCTTCTTGCCCGTTTTGAAGACTGGGGTGACATTTGCTTTCTTCCAGTCCTCAGGCACCTCCCCTGGTCACCATGACCTTTCAAAGATGTTCATGAGTGGCTTTGCTGTGGCATCCGCCAGCTCTCTCAGCACTCATGGATTCATCCTGTCATGTCACCCTGTCATGGACTTATGGATATCCGGTTTGCCCAGCTGTTCTCTAACCCAATTCTGCTTGACCAAGGGCAAGTCTTCCTTCCAACATTCCTTTACCCTGATCCCCTGGTTCAGAGATTCCTGAGGGCTGGTCTAGTCAGTGAAGATGCAAAGAAGGTGTTAAGTAACTCTTCCTTCTCTGCACCCTCTGTTACCGAGTCCCTCTCTCTATTTAGTAATGGGCTTACACTATCCTTCGTTTTCCTAAGCATGGTTTCACCCAGTGTCTCTGCAATTTTTTGCTCTTGTAAATACAGAACTCTTGTGCATCACAGAGGAACGTAGAAGAGAGACGCAAATAAAATAGGATTGCTCAGTGTTAAGACCCTTATGATTGGTTCTTAAGTGTGGTCCTGTGAAACATTAACAGATGTTTCAAGCATTGTCAGTACCTGAAAGCCTCTGTCCATTTATGCCTCCTACTGCATAGAGGTTGCATTTGCAGAGATACATATTTCAAATGAATCTGATTTTAAGTGCCTCTGGGCACTGAATTCCTGTAACAGGTCTCAGTATGTGCAGTGATTGTTGCAGTATCTTTGTATACTGTCAGCAACAGGCTAGGCAAACCTCTGGTTTCTGTGTAACCGGTATGACTGTCTTTCTTTAATGTAAATACATACATCAAATACTTTTATTGGAACATCTTCAGTATAAAGTAGGACAAAAGGCTTCACCAGCCTCACCACCTCTTATTCCCAGCATATCACTGAGCTCAGTGTTATGGCACCCCTTGGACTGCCATATAAAGAAATGGGATTGAGAAGGAGAGACTGACATTAATTTAGCTCTTCTAGGTCTTTATTTCTCTGGATGCAGTAATTTTATCAACCTTAGTTGAGAAAATTAACTAATCCTGTTTTCAAACTGCAGCAAGGACCATGAAAGACCTGCTCATGTCTACACTGAGGGTGGATCTTTGCCTGCCATGTGACATGCCTCAATATACAGCCAAAGTGTCCTGGCTGAATGCACTGTTTCTGTGGTTCAACCTCAGCATTTAGCTGAGGTCTGTGATCTTCTGAGGCTTGCTGCACGTTCAACAAGCATGAAGAGAAATAAGTTTCTTCAGAAGAGATCTTGAAAAAAGAGATTAATGTCAGTGCTCTGAATAACCTTCTCAAGAGGGCTGTGGATCCCACTTCTCTGTCCCTGATCTAAAGAGAACTTAGGAAGGTCAGCCTGGGCCTGTCTCTTTCACAACTAAAATTAGGAATAGTATGTTGGTGCTTCAGGAAACAGCTTGGTCCCCCAAAAAAAGCACTCAGCTATTATAATACAGGTCGTCAGTAGATAAAGCTAATCAACATAAATAATTTTGGTGGAAGATCAATATCAAAGTCACACTGACTTCAACAGGGCCAGTATTTCATCCTATGTGATTTTAAACTAGCCACAAAATGAACAGTACTGTGCTACTGACATTGAAACCATCATTTGATCCCTTATTCAGACAGTAAACCTTTCACTTGCTGGGTATGAGATGGACTTATACAGAATAACCCTTCAAGGATAAACACCCTTTTTAAATCACTGAAGAATTTGTGTTGGACCTTAATCACTAGCACAGACTGGCAGGTCATTTTTTTGACACTTGCACATGATTTTGAAAATCAGCCAGAACTGACAGGTGCAAAGTTTCTGCACTCCTGTTATTCACAATAATTCAGTAGTAAATGGTTATACGTGTGTTTAATATATAGATACAGATACAGATATAAATACAGATATAGATATAGATATAGATGTAGATGTAGATATAGATAGATAAAGATATATCCAGAAATGTTTTGGCAGAAACTAATGCCCAATAATAGAGAAATATAGTACACAATTGTGCTCACATAAAACAGTAGAGAAAATTTAAGCTATTTAGAGTTTTAGTAAATTTAGTAAAATTTTTAGTTAATTTGAATTTTCCTACAATATTACCTGGTTTAGCACCATTGGAAGATCTAAAAATGAAGAAAAAGAAAAACAAAAGTAAAGAAGGTTCCACTGTTTGTATAAAAAAAGCCATTCCTCAGAAAGCTTCATCCTGAAAACTTTTGCAAGCAAGCTACATTTATGAAATTTAGTCAGGAAGCATATAATTATATGTTGGATCACAGTCTAAACCAGCAATATATAATACAGAGGTCATCTAGGAAAGGGCAGTTCTAAGCAAAGGTCTTCCAGGGAAATTCTCTGGTCCTCCAACCTTCACCTCCTTCTCAGATTTACTCCTGTTCCCTGCAGTGTTATTGAGAGACCATGAATGACACTCCTCCCATCACCCTCCACTTAATAAAGTACTGAAATTCTGTGTTATTATTTTATTGACATTTTAACTTTTACATATCATAATTGCATGATCCACATTTTGCATGATTAATTAAAGAAATCAAAAACATTGGTGAGTGTTTGATTTTTTTTTAGTACAAGCTACTGACCAAATTCCCTACACATATCTGAACATACTTATTAAATAACAGAATTAATAATCAACAGAACAATTCAACTGAAAAAATTCCCCACTCATACCAGTATTTCTCACCAACACTGAATTTTTGTCTGCATCCGAAACAAAGTTTAGGCAAAAACCCTTGCAAAAGCCTAACAGAGGGATCAAGGATGTTGGAAGATGCTGCTGAACTCACTGCAGAGCTCTTGAACAGCCCTTGCTGAAAATATCGTGGTACCAAAACCAGACCCTCACAGCCTTTGGGCACTTCTCTTGGGACAACAACTGAAACATTTTTGCTCTAATATTCTATCTCAGTTTCCCGGCCATTAAAATGGGTGAAATGAAAATGCTTTACATTGTTATTCAAAGTATTTTTAAAAGGAAAATCAAGTCAATTCATTTCAAATATTATTTAGTGGTTACCGTTTCATACAGGGTGGATTGTATCAGACATTGGTGCCAGAATTTTGAGTCTCTATTTCTAGATATGACACTGAAAGCACTTTTATGTTTTAATAAAACATGATTTTTTTGCACCAATACCCTGTAGCATGTGCAATACGAATATTAAATCATGAAAACTACCACTTTTTTTAATAACTTGGAAAAACAGAGAAAATAATAGAAATAGCTTTCATGTTTGTCATAAACATACCATTAACTCTACTTCATTTAACAGAAATACATATTGGTTTCAACTGTGTTAAAAGTATCTATCTAATCACAGGATTTTAATGTTTTTTGTTCTAATCTAATAACTAATGTAATCATTATCCCAGCAACCATTGCATATCCTCTGAAAGAGTAAATCTTACAAAAGGTGGACTGGTTATACTGTTTTGTCTGTCACTTTCCTGAACATTTAATTCTCTTTTAAACAGAATATTAAAGATACTTGCATATTTGTATACAAAGTCCAGAAATGCAGTTGTTCGACTGATGTTAAATGGCTAAAATTCCATAAAATAAGATGAAATATTTTTATTAGATAAGATTTTCAGTCAATAAACATTGGTAACAAATGGGAAAACAGTTCTTTTTCTAATTCCGTATTTTAAGATAAAACTGAAGGATTAAAATAAGAACAACAAGCATGTTATCCTATTATTATGAAGTGTATCTCAGTTATGCTGAACTATCAGAAATAAATGACAGGAAAAATAATCTACTTAGTTGAAATAAGTGTCATACAATACTTTGTATAAAAAAAAAGAAACCATTCAGAATAGAAATCCCCAAATTATTATTATTATTATGCTATCTAACAAATATCACTTGAAAAATGTAAGCTATTCACTAAATAAACCAAAATATACAAAGAAAAACAAAGGAGGATAGCATTTCATACAACTTTTAAATTTATTTATTTAGTCTTGTCTCAGGCGCCTATGATATTCAAGTGTTACACAATTACCACAGTACAAAGCAATAAAAACACTGAAACAAAATTTTAAAAGCTGATATCTAGCCAAGACAGCATCAATCAAACCTCCTATCAAAAGAAATCAATTGCTCAGAGGTACAAAGAATAAAGCAAAGGAGAATAGCAGGAATATATTATACAATGCAGAGGGCAAAGGTTGGTCAAGAATGAGCCATCCCAAATCACAATGACTTTTACAGTACAGTTTTTACTGTATTGTAGGTGTTCACAGTACTTTAGCTACCAAACCTTGTGTAACTCTATACCAGCAGATTTCAAGCATAAATACTGCCAACTCTCCAAGAACACTGAGGAGGGGACAGGATCTCCAAATAAAGTTAAGCATAGATAAAACCCCACACACATACAGTAGGTGCTAGCACATTCTGTTTTACCTTTTAAGAATGAGACTACAAGCATGCAATGAGGTCAGAAAAGGATTTTCTTTTCTTTTAAAGCATGACACATATAATACATAACCCAGATAATCTTCTCACAGACATTTGAGAATTGACCATAAAGCGAATAAGCCTTGCAGCATAGCAGAAGTGAATAGCTCGTTTTTCTCCAGAAGTACAAATGAGAGGCAGGCTTTCTATGAGCTGCAGCATCCAGGTCAAGGAGTTCTGTTCAGGGTCAGACTGTGACAAGGTTAGGTTTGGTAAAGGACAGAGATAGATATCATAGTTCCTAACTTTAGAAGTGTCCCTAGAACAGAAATTTTAACATCACGTTAGGTACCCAAGAAAATTTCCTCTCTCAAAGAGGGAAACCCAGAACAGCAAAAATTGGTTACATCAGTAACACCAGTGACAAAGGTTAGCTAAAGTCCCATGCCTTCTTTGACATATGTCTCTGGGACTTTCGAAAGGGACTTTGCCACCTAAGAACAAAAATTATTTTTGAAAGAAAGCTCCTCCATATTTTTTTTCCCCAAAGAATTTAATAATGTCTCTCCTTCCAATTAAAGGAAAAAGATATTGCTGTGTAGCCATAGACATAGCACACTTCTCAAACCTATTTCTCACAATGAAGCACTGCAGCCAGTTTTGGTCTATCTATACCAGTAAATAAAAAAGGACCAGGGACCAGCCTCTGGTTTGAGGCCACAAGGCCATCTGACTGACAGATTTTATACTCCTTAGAACTAGCCTACCACAGAGAGATTTACCCTGCAGTCAGCATAAGAAGGGTATGAACTAAGAGTTAAGCAGTGTGGACAGCAAGAACTCAGTACTGAAGCCTGCTCTGCTATTATCTTTTATTTAGAGAATGCTCCCCCTAGTACTCTGGGGAAGGAGCACTGTTTTCCATCCCTAAGAAATTATGCAAGAAAAAAAGGAACATTTGTAAAAAAGAATAACAGAATGTATTACACTGGTTGACAGAAATTGGGAAGAAAATATGCTTTTAGGACACAAACTTTTTTGCATTTCTGTCATAGAATCTTCAGTCTTGAAAGCTAAATACATGTTGGAAGAAATTACTCTCATTTTAACCTGGTTAAATATAAGATATGCCTTACTGTGACAAGGTAAATTTCAGATTCCTTGGGTCAGAAAGGAAAAGCAAGCTGGAAATAGGGCTTTCTAGTTTGGTGATGCTGGCTGTTTAGTGATTCTAGGTTCTGTTCCCCCAAACATCTGGCATTTTGGCATATAAGCCAATGATTGTTGAATGCAAAACTCAGCAACAGGATTGCAAACAGGAACAAGAAACACAGGACTTTCCCACTAAAATAGGTGCCCTAAACACTCACACTCAGCAGAGGTGTTCGTAACTGCTACTGTTCTAGTGATTAGATGTTCTACCAGGAGACTGTGATGGAACACGGACTGCCTGTATGAATGTAGACGTGGGGAAAAATCTATCACTATTTTTCAGGGTGAAGGAGAAAGATTTCCCTTGTATTTTGTAGGGAACTTGCTAGTGTTGGGATTAAATCAATATGAAAAGTCACTGCATGGAGCCCCAGTGAAGCTTAAATAAGGAAATTTCTCAGTTTCTGAAATGAAATGTTAGGCAACAACTAGGGCATCTTGTTGTGCCTCCTGCTGTTCATGGAAAGTGACAAATCAAGATGCCCAGAGAGCAACAAATATTTCCAAGAGTGCTGTATTTGATCTAATTTCCTTCAGAGTCTCAGTTTAGGTGCATAAGTATATTTTTAGAAATAGTACTGCTCTAAAAGTATAGTCAGAGTGAAACAGGCCTATGCATCTGCAGTGGCACACACATATCTGCATTCTACTGTAATCTCTGTTATCAGCTTACACAAAATCATTGAGCAAATCACGTTAATGTTGTCCCCTATCATTACCTAGTTTAGGTGTTATGACTACACATCACCACTGAGAGGACAGAAAGAAGTGAAGATTTTGCAGCCTGGGGTGGCAGGCAGGCTTTCTGGAATTTAGATGCTAGTCACTGTGACTAAGTACCCTGAGTAATGTCTAGCTTAATTCATCATTTACAAAATAGGGAATTGATACCAAGCTCTGCAAAGAGGTGCAAATAAATGTATGATGATGAGGCAAACAAAAAGAACTAAATCTGTGTCAAATACTATTACAATTTCATGAATGGTAGCTAGGTACTGACCATTACCCACCTGCTTCTTGCAGTCTTTTCTTCACGACCCCAATATTTTCTGATGAATTTAATCTAGTTTTTGACCCTGTTTCGACTTACAGGCTCTGAATGAGAAACCTAAAAATTGTTTCAGGACAAATATCTTTCTATCATGCCATTCCTCTAGCAGATAAAATAGATGAGACACTTTCCTCATCAGTGAAAAATTAAAATTATGCAATAAGAAAGTGTTGTCCATCTTAGCAGTGAGATATTTAGTCATGAGCATGCACAACAATTCTGTGAGTGCTAAACAGACAGAGAGCTGAGAAAAACCGTGTAATCTTTATGTACTCAAATAAGTTCAACTCTAGACCCTGAATTTCTAATTAACTACTGAAAGTTTGTTGCAGTTTTAACTTTGATGTCCTGTCTAAATGCACCATCACACCAGCAAAGAAATAAATAGTGAAGACATTTAAATGACTGCAAAACAGTAAAAGGAAAAAAAAACCACAACAATCATGGAAGTCAAAACTGTATCTCTTTCTTGGAATGGATCTGAATAACTATAATGTTAAAAACAGTATCTCCAACAATGCTATGCATGTGAAGACTGCTTAGATTGCACTGTCTAAAACATGGCTACAATTGTGGTAAAAATGGTGTTCTAACCACCCAGGAATTTCATTTATGGAGTTTTACCATATTCTTGGCAAAACCCTACACAAGGTTAGGACTGAGGTGAGTGCATATGTTAATGCTCACCAGATCCTTCATACAGATAACCTGTACTGAGTACTTCTCTTAATATGAATAATAGATCCTCTTACTGATTTTGTGACCTTCTGATTAATGCAAGTATGCTCTGCAAAGATACAACCTGAAATTCACATTTGTACTTTTTTTTTCCCTAGAGGATTTTTATTTTGTTCAGCATAACACTATCTTTAATTCTGAAAAGGGCTTGTTACGTGATTGTACATTGTACCACAAAATTGTTCCATTTGTTAAATGGGGTAATTTTATTTTGCCCTTCTGGTAAATGGCTTTGGGGTTTGCAGAAGAAACAAGCGTATTTATTTTAACTGTTAGATGTTAGTCTGTGCATGAAGTCACAGCAATTATATCTTTTCCTATGCCTTTATCCAAGCACACAGTATATATGTATATAAATAAAATGGAATGTAAATTTGGCCTTTAAGTCTTGGCTCTGGCATGTTGTATTACTTACTTTATGTCAGTCCTGTGTAACATGATACAGATCTGCATTCTGGTATCACTAGTTTGGTCAGAAACAGTGTTTGTTTTGCCATTTCACAAAAGCAATAACTCTTACAGCTGTCCAAATAGATACAAATCTCACCTGAAATACTCAGAACGAATCCTAAGACAGTTTGCTGGCACCCAGAGGGGAAACTGTAGTGCTCTTATTCCTTTCTTCTACCATGGCCTGAACAGTGAGAAAAACAATATTTACAAATGAGTGAGTTTCCAAACTGCCTAAGTTTCAGATGTGTGTTTTTTATATGTTAAATATGGTTCAGAAGATTAAAGTCTTCATTTTAGGCAAAGAAAGGAAATAATGTTTCCTGTCCCATTTGCCAAGCTAAGTGAACAACTGTTCCAGCACAATTAGAATTGTTAATTGATTTGAAAACATAGGGCTTTGAAGGTGGAAAACTGCTGACATTATTTCAATGGGGAAATGCACTCCTGAGAGAGAGCACTGCAGTACAATTTCTCTCCTTGTTTTGTTGAATATACATCTATAAAAACACTGTGAATCATGCAGTAAAAACTGCTGTGCTGATACCATAAATCTCTGATAATAAAAATTTCATTGTTGAAACAATAAAATAGACTTTTATTATAACACAGAGTATCCACCTAAACATTGTCCTTTTAGCTTCTTTGAGTTAAATGTATGCACAGTTTTACAGTCTATAAACAGATCTGGAATAAAAGTTAATAAATGTCAAAATTTGCATTTCAAAAAATTCTTGCTGCATTTTAGGGAAGATCAATCTATGAACCTTTCAACATTATGTCAAATGAAATGCTAATTGTACCTTTAGGAATTTCAGAGACAGTGACAAGAAACTAAATGCTCTGTTCCTTTGCATCAGCAAGTCGAGGATAATTGTATATCTACTCTTGTGAACTTCTAAGAAAAAAAGAGAAATGCTAAGGAAAAAGGGTTTTCTATTCTTTAACTCAGGAGGGTAAACTCCTTCAGCCATCCTTCATCAATCTGCCTTCAAATAAATTGTGTTAACATGTTGACAATGGACAAATCACACAGAGCTACATTTATTCATTTTATAATAGGTTTGTCAAATGAACTTCAACTAGAGATTTAAAAGTAAGAAACATTTCCATCCAGGAACAACTGACTTTTTCTATCCAAGTTTCTAGATCAGCTTGCAGAGTAAATTTCTTTTTTTGGAACAACTATCTTTCTCCTCCCTCCTCAAATATTAGTAAAGTACTACTTCTTCAAGGAGCAAAACCACTAAATACATAAAGAAGGCACATAAGAGGTGTTTTATATCCTCTCTAGACAAATACGTAATGCATCCCTTGTTTTGTTTAGGAATCAATCTTAGCAGTTTATCTCTAAGCAGTACAAATTGTATACCTTAGTGGTAAGTGCAAGAACACACTCATGCAATAAGGAAAACTAGCTGGAAAGTAGCACCTAATTCAGGTTTGCAATGTTTTCCGGGGTATTATCCTACCCTTGCTATATTGACTATATTTCCTACAGCTACACTGAGACTGTTGAAACATTCACTTACTGTGTGAAAATTGAGAGACAGAATAAACCTGGGGAAATGTTTATGCTCGTGTTAACCTATTCAGTCAGCTTTATCCTGCTCAGGCCTGGACTAGGCATCTTCTAACTCTTTAAATGCTTTTACAGCAAACAGTCTGTGGTTTCCAAATCAGAAACTAGTCTCATCCTGCCTTTCAGGCGTATGGAGTATAGGCTCACATTTGTATACTTCAGGCTGTTCGCTGTATAAACATTCCAAACTGTGTTTCATTTAGAAGTTATAACTCAGGCACACTTCAGAACTAGAATTCATATTGGAGAATCTACTTCTATTTGTGTTGCTGCTATATATCTGAAAAGGAAGCTTCAGATCCTACATTTAAGTATTAGAGCCAAATCCTGCTGTCACCAAAGCTGAAGGCAATTTTGTCTTTGGTGTGAACAGGAATTAGGTGGGATTCCTCGTATATATAGGTCTATAAGAGTAAGTAATGACTGACATATTTTTAATTACACTAAGTAAATGTGAAATTATGTGTTCAGAAGTGATATATTTAAGTAATTTCAGCCCTATGTTTCTCTCAGTGGTACAACACAAGTTACTCACTGGTTCAAAATTGATATCCATTAATTTTTTTCAAAAATGCTAATCTTTATGCCACCTCCATGCTGTATAATAGAAAGATAATCAGAAAATGGAGAAGACATGGACCTTACCTACCTAGTACTTCTTTTTTCATAGCAAATTTCCAAATGTATGATCCCTCTGTTCTTCAGTAAAGCCAATTCCTGACTCTCCTTTCTAATAAAATGGTATTCAGCCTCATTTTCACACTAAGTATATTGGAACAAGAAGCGATACACATTAGAAATAAAAGAATATGAGAAAAATATAAAAACAACCTTGGCATAATCTGTATAATTTGTTACATACTCCATGCAATTAATGTAACAAATTAATTAATTAATGTAGCAAGCACCATTGTACTACAACTGTTTGAGATAGGTGTATTTCAGCATACCAGTCAAACTTTTAACCGATTTCAAAACAAATTGAAGGGATTTAGTCAATTCATTGGGGCCCTTTCTTCACCAGTATATCTTTCGCAACTATAAAGTTTGCAAAAAGGCGGATTTTTATTTTCATTTCATTTCGTACCTACATAAAAAGAAGAACAGATAGGAAACAGACAGAACATTCTTAACCACAATGTTCATCCCTCATTTTTTTTTTTTTTGAGAGTCAAAACTGCAGGCTAATAAAGACCATTTAAAATAAAAGGGACCATTACTCCTCAGTTTTATATGAGCTTACATGCTTTCATTGTGCAAAGTGTGTTATTAATTTAACATGCCAGATTCATAGGTTTCTGCAATATCAGGTTTGATGTATTCATTATCGGCACTCAGTACATTAATTCACACTGAAGTCCGGTAAATCAAAATTATACCATCTGGCTTCCTGTTCTTAATGATGAATTTGATGTAGGGGTGATTAAGATTGTTAGGCTTTTGAATTTTAATGTAAAAATTAGGGGATTAAAAAGGCATTTAGAAATGACCAATAGTTAGAATAAACTTACTGACAGGATCTAATTTGTGTACTTGCTAGTAAAGCTCCATTTTAATTAGCAGCCACAGTCTTTCAGCACAAGCTCGAAGAGACAGAAGTTTAGTGATTAAGAAGATGAAGCTGTTAAATTGATAAATTGACCTTGAAATACTTGTAACTGTGGGGGATGGCCTAGTAGTTGTATGGTTGGTATGTTGTGCTACTACATGGGGGAAAGAGTTTCATGATTGACCCTGGTAATTCTGCCTTTTTAGATGATTGACCGTCTGGGGATAGGACAAATCACAGAGGTGACCCCCTCAATGTCTAAATTCAATTGCTCAATTTGTAAGCAAACAAATTCCATTATTATTCAGCACTTGCTGGCAGATAGTCTGAAACACCACCTCAGTTCTTCAACATCTTACTCACTACCTTTGCCAGAGAGAGGTGCTAAAACAAGGTAGAAAAGATAATGGGGTTGAAACTACATCATAAGGTGAATGATGACCTGTCAGCCTCCATTGAGAGCAGAACAGTCAGGGACAAATTTGGCTATCACTTATCAAATGTTCTTGACAGTGTCCAAGCAGTCAAATCTTTGACAAGACAATTCCATTGTATCTATGATATTTTATTAATCTAAAACAAAGGCATTGCATATTGTTGCAGGGAAACTGCTAGAAACCTTTAACAGTACAGATAAAATATGTAAGAGCTACAGTAAGGGCAAGATAGCTCTGCTTAGGGTGTTTGAGCTTGTTAGACCTGCATGACATCATGTGGAATTATATTAGGGCCAACAAGCTAAGGGAACTCAAATCCAGACCCATAGTATAATTGAAACAATAATAATAATAATAAAGGCTATTGCACCCATGCCTTGGCAAAGTTCCAGTTATTTGCACCATCTCAGAGAAATATGATATGTTAGATCTCACCCTCCTGTTAAAATTCCTAAAGCTAGTCACTAATATTGGTACACTGTGGCAGGTATAACTTACAAGAGAAAACGAGTACATTTGTACATATCAACAGTTTGAAGGATTCTTATTCCTTGGCAAGTCAGGGAATATTTTAAGTCTTATATTTTAGAGGAAATCGAATCTTGACTAACCACTGCAATTTATGTCATTTTAAATAAGATATATTTGAATAAGTATATTTTTCATGCCCTAAAAAGACTGATGTCTTCTTTTATAAGCTCATCCTGTGACACACTTGAGTAGGTAGGTATATTGATTTTTTTCTTTTTCTGATGGCAATGAAGTGTAAATGGAAAATATCAGACTTGGCAATCACTTAAACCATGTGAAAATTTCAGAGTGAAGGCTATTAGAGTCACTTTGTGATCTCCCTAGATGACCAAGGAAAAAAACATTTCTACATTTCTTTAGATCCTTTGTGTGACAGCTAAGGAGAATAACATTTTTTCTAATATGCCAGTTTTAGTCTCTAGTTGAGAATAACCTCAGTGCTTTCTTATGTCACTAGCTGAGAGAAGATGAAAGACCCAGCCTTGTGTAAATGGCTTTGTCTAACCATCAGTCTTTAGCTCTGCATGGCAGCTGTACTATTGACATTAGCTTGTGCACTGGGTGAAATTGAAGTGAGTTAAATGTGACCTTGGCTTAGTTGTTGAAGTAGAAATGAACTCTACTGGGAGTGAAAAAAAATAAGACCAGTTTCTCTAACTTCATTTTTTCTTTAATGAGTTTAACAGCACTCTTAGGATTTGATACATTTTATAAAAAAGCTTTTATTTCCTTTTCTATTATACAGTGAGTAATCACCATTAGTAAGGTTAGCTTGCCCTTTTAGTATAAAATCCTGATTTTAGGTGTTTATATCCCAATTACTATAAAAAGCAGATCTCTCTCACAAAAAAATCCACTGTCTTTTCTCTATGTTGTCAGCTTTACCATTTCACAAAAACCTATTACCACATTTATTAATTATAGTTGAAGCACTAAAAAACTGCCAAATGTTCAGTGTTTCTAGTGACTTCACATTGTCTTTAGGTTAAATTGAAACTCACTCTATTGCTTGCTGGTAAATCATGCACTCATATGAGAACATGCAGATAAGTGAGGATGGTTTGGACTCAACCCAGTATTTTCATCTTGTTTATATTCTGCATTTCTTTCATGTGTACATGACACATGAGCTATCTGAATACTGACACAAGAACCAGGAAAAAGTAGTCACATTCTCATCCAGGGCTTGAACTTATTGTGTAAAGGCTTTCAACTGGGAATCATAGAATTATAGAATAATTTGGGTTGGAAGGGACCTTGAAGATCATCTTGTTCCAGCCTCCTGGCCATGGGCAGGGATACCAGCCACCAGATAAGGTTACTCTGGACCCCATCCAACCAGGCCTGAAACACTTCCAGGGATGAGGCATCCACAAATTCCCTGGGCAATCTCTTCCTGTGCCTCACCACCTTTACTTGAATTTTTTCCTAACATCTAAACTAAATCTCTCTTTTTTTACCTTAAAATTGTTCTACCTTGTCTGATCACTATCTGCCCACACAAAAAGTCCTCCGTTTTTCTAAGTTCCCTTTAAGTGCTGGAAGACCACGAGATCTTCCCAGAATCTTCTCCATGCTGAACAACCAGAGCTCTCTGAGACCATGTTCCTAGGAGAGGTGGTCTAGTACTGTACGATCCTCTGTACTCACACTAACAGATCCATGTTTTTCTTATGCTGAGGACCCCAGAGCTGGACACAGTACTCTAAGTGGGGTCTCAGAAGGGCAGAGTAGAGGGGGAGAATCACTGTTGAAGGCTGCAAGCACACATTCCCATTTTTTCATCCACCATCTCCGTGGGGCTGCTGTCATACTCATGTCTGGGATTGCCTCAGCCCTGGTGCAGCACCTTGCGCTTGGACTTGTTGAACCTAGATACGTTCTTATGGACCCACTTTTCAGATTTGTCCAGGTTCCTTTGGATGGCATCCGTTCCTTCTGTTGTGTCAGCTGTACCGCTCAGCTTGGTGTAATTTACAAACTTGCTGAGTGTGCACTCTACCTTACTATGTCATTGAAAAAGATTTTAAAGAGCACCGGTCCCAAGACAGAGCCCTGAGGGACACTATTTGTCACTGGCCTCCTCCTAGACAGAGCCATCGACTAGACCTCTCTGGCTGTGTCCATTGAGCCATTTTCTTATCCACCAAACAGTCCACCCTTCAAACCCATTTCTCTCCGATTTAGAGCTAAGGATTTTATGTGGGACTGTGTTGAAGTTCTTACACAAAGCTAAGTAGATGACATCAGTCAGTCTTCCTTTGTTGACCACTGCAGTCAGTCTGTTATAGAAAGCTACCAGGTTGATCAGGGACAATTTGCCCTTGGCGAAGCCTTGTTAGTTGTTTGGATCATGTCCTTGTCTTGTATGTGCCCTAATATAGCTTCCATGAGGATATGTTCCATGGTCTTCCCAGGAACATAGGTAAAGTTCACCAATCTGTAGTTCCCTGGATCTTCCATTATTCCCTTTTAAAAAAATAGCTGTGAAGTTTCTTTTTCCAGTCACTGAGGTTTTCACCTGACCACCACGACTGTGCAAATAGGATGGAGGGTGACTTGCCAATCACATGAATCTGTTCCCTCAGGACCCTGGGATCATCAGGCACCAGAGACTTTTGCCTATTCCATTTCACCAGGTGGCCTCAAATCTGCTCTTTGCTTACAGTGGGAGGGACTTGGCTCCCCCACCCCTAACTTGGAGGTTCAAGGACTTGAGACATGGATAGCCTGACTGTCTTTGAAGACTGAGATGAATAACTTGCTGAATACCTTGGTTTTCCCCATATATGTGTTGTCACTAGAGCTGTACTGGGCTCTGTACATCAGATACTCACACCAGTCCACAAGACAATCTCAGTGAAATCAAACAGAAGTGTAAACCTCACATTCACTGTTGGAGTAATAAACTAGACATATTTTATGGAAAAGGATTTCAGAGGAAGCTGCATAGTCGACTAGGGAACTGGAAGCTGAACCATCCTGAGGCTCCCTGGCCCCACGACCATTACAGGAGAAAGGAGGCCAGAAACTTTCGGAGAAAAAAATGGTCATAAAGAAACAAATCTTTCCTTGCCTTCAGGGAGACACAGTTCCTGCCTGCTGTTGAGACATCTCAGCTCTGATGTTCAGACTGAAGGCAGAATTCTCAGATCTTGGATAACCTAGTCCTAGGTTCACCAGTCCCAAAATTGATCATAGCTTTGGATAAAGAACAGCTTGTTCTTGGTGGGAGACCTACAGCAAAAATAGAGTGATAACAGTTTGGGGAGATTAGGCATGGTGTTGGATGCAGCCATTTATCAAAAGACTATCCATTTCTTCTGGGCATTGGGGCAAGCATATTTTTCCTGGAAGGTGAACTTCAGTGAACTTACATTCACGGAACTGAACAGTATAGTATGATAAAGTACCTGAGGTATTTGTTAAAGTAGTCAGAATGGCAACTAAAAACAAGTGAAAGCTATTTGGTTTGTATAAGCTTTATTTTTTTAATGTATATATTCAGAAGCCTGTTAATTTCAATGAAATATCTCCCAAGAAGGAATTTAGTCCTGATCAAAATTTCCTTATTCTATATTTGTAATCCTTTATTTGTGGGTGTTATGCCCAATAAAACGTTATATTCTTGGTTCCGTTTCTACGTCAGTCAAATAATTCCCACTCAATTACATTTCCAAAGTCCTCTTATGTGGCCATAGTTTCAGTTTCTTACAATTTACTGCTTATAAGCAATGGGTCAAAGGTTTACGTGATATATTCCACTACACTGAGATTTTCTGTATTGCTGTTTGAAAATTGAAAATCTTTCTATTCATCTTCAGTGTCTTTCTCTTATATTTTTCTGAATTATGTCATAACCATATATCTGTCCTTGGTCTTAGGCTTTCCAACTGCTCTTTATTTTAGTGTCCACCTCATTCATTTTGACTTATTTTTCAGTTTTGTGCAGTCATCAAATTTCAGCCTGTTACTGCACATTCTGTGTTTCAGGTTACTTTTATATAAGGTGAATAAAATCTATCTTAATAGTGATACTTTGGCCTTATACTTGTCTGATACTTTCCACATTCACAACTGTTAGAACTTATAACTACCCTTTATAATATATATGTCAATCCTTTGGACATTAACGTAACATACTGCCAGTACCATACATCACCAGGCCTGCAGCAAACTTCTCTTGAGTTCTCTGAAAAAACTTAGTTAGAAACTCCAGAGATAATTTTTCTATACCCTTTGTCAGTGTTAATCCATTTGAATTTCTTTAAAACCCTTTTTGCAAACTAAGCAAACTATCTCAATTCTGTAGCTGTCATAGTTTCTTTTTGTTGAATTTAATTAAGTCCATAAGACTTCTGGATTAGAGGATTATATCACAGGGAAATCCTTTGATAAAATCAGAAATGAGTCAAAACTTCAGTGAGCTGGTATTTTCAGGAGGTTAAAAATCATATGCAGGGCCAGATTTAAGTATTTAAAGAAAAGCTGTCAAGCATCAGAAGTTGCGGCCTGGAAATTTGAGCCATTTCAAGCATCCTGTAGGTGTGCAGTGCAGGGCTAAAATATTCTGGACTGCAGAGAAAATGCCTGGCAATGTCAGATTCAGCCCTTAAAAAGCACATGACCAGGAGCAGATAACTCCGTGGAATACCTAAAGCATCTCCAGCATATACAACATAAAACATACAGCTGAGTGTATTAGTGAGCATTTTTGCAGTATTGACAAATGAGTATACACTTCTGTAACTCACTGAAGGAAATGGCAAATCACAGCATTACAGAATCACAGAATGAACTGAGTGGGAAGGGACCCACAAGAATCATCGAAGTCCAGCTCCTGACCCTGCACAGGACCATCCTCAAGAGTCACACCATGTGCCTGAGATCATTGTTCTGATGCTTCTTGAACTCTGTCAGGCTTGGTGCTGTAACCATTTCCCTGGAGAACCTGTTTCAGTGCCCAACCACTTGCTGGACGAATAACCTTTTTCTAATGTCCAACCTAAATCTTCTCTGACTCAACTTCAGGCCATTCTCTTGGGTCCTGTCACAGGTCACCAGAGAGAAGAGATCAGTGTCTGCCCTTCCTCGTCCACTCATGAGGAAGTTGTAGACTGCAATGAGGTCTCCACTCAGACTCCTTTTTTCCAGTCTGAACAGACCAAGTGACTTCAGCTGCTCCTCATACGGCTTCCCCTCAAGGCTCTTCACCATCTTTCTTGCCCTCTTTTGGACGTTTAATAGCTTAATATCTTACTTGCATTGTGGTGACCAGACCTACACACCAGAGTCAAGGTGAGGCTTCTCCAGGGCAGAGCAGAGCAGGACAATCCCCTCCCTGGCCTGGCTGGCAATGCTGTGCCTGATGCACCCCAGGACACAATTGGCCTTCCTGGCTGCCAGGGCACTGCTGACTCATATTCAGCTTTCTGCAGCACTGCTTTCCAGCATCTCATTCCCCAGCCTGTACATCAGGGTTGCCCTATGCCAGATGCAAAATCCAGCACTTTCCCTTGTTGAACTTCATATGGTTGATGATTGCCCTGTCCGCTGACTTGTCGAGGTCTCTCTGCATTTGAAGGTGTCAGCATCTTCTCCCAGTTTCACAAATGAACAAATTCATGATAGAATAGAATTCTAGAACAGCCCAGGTTTGAAGGGACATTGAAAGGTCATCTGGGAAACGAAGCCCAGATGAGATTACTTAGCTTTCTATCTAATTGCATTTCGAGGAGTGAGGACTTCACTTTTAGTGACTGATTGTTCTTACGATAAAAAATTTCTTTCTTGTAACCCCCTCCTGGTGAAACATGAACCTGTTACGTCTTGTCTTCTCCATGTGGTTTTTTTTGTGAAGAGAGAGTCTCCATCTTCTTTGTAGCTTTAAGTATTAGAATATTGTGAAAAGGTCACCCTGAGTCTTCTCTTCACCAAGGAGAAAAGACCGAACTCCTTCCTCAGTCTTTCCTCAAACAACAGGTTATCCAGCCTTTTGATCATCCTCAAGGACTTTCTCTGAACTTTCCCAGTCAACCTCATCCTTGAATTGTGGGGACTCAGCCTGGCCAGAGCAATAACATCACAAACAAATGGTGGTATTTTTTCAGAAGCAAAAGAGTAAAGCTTACAATTAGTCTTGTTCCTCTTTTCTTTTCTCTTTTTTTTTTTTAATATTTTTAGGTTTAGTTTCTTTTTTAATTATGTTAAACATCTTACAGAGTTTTTTCTCTCACAGTACATGATCGAATGCTTTCAATGTCTTCTTATTGTTAGAGTTGTATGGCAAAGTCTCCAGTTTATGTACATTACTAGCAATCAGCTGTCATTTTATAGGGCTCATTAACAAAGAAAGTGCACCAAACTTGAGAAACACAGAACTTAAAAGTGTTAGTAGATAAACAACTATTCATATGGTTTTAAGACAAAAATGCACTTCTGAGTGATTCTGAAATTCACACGTGACCTTGTACAGCTTTAGAAAATCCAAGC
Source organism: Climacteris rufus (assembly GCA_013398175.1). Classification (NCBI taxonomy): domain Eukaryota; kingdom Metazoa; phylum Chordata; class Aves; order Passeriformes; family Climacteridae; genus Climacteris; species Climacteris rufus. Next base: position 105,412 of record VZRZ01007537.1, read on the forward strand.
AATTAATTGATGTCGTTACCTTTTAAAGTATTTTGCTCAGCTTTTATCTTAAAAGTCAAGCTTTCTAGATTTTAGCTAGATCACTTCTTAAATATGTGCTATTTTGCCCTTTTCAATTCCAAAGGGATTATAAATAAACTTGCTAAAGGTTTCCCTATCTCTTCTGGGACGCTTCATCAAGTGTGTACCTTCTGGTCCGTTCGTTTTGTCAGTCTTTAAATGTTCTAATTTCTAGGTCACCTCTTCTGGCACGATCTTGAGTTCCTTCAGTATGCTTTCCACCTCTGCTGTTAAATTTATGTCTGTTTCTGGCATCTGTTCCCAATCCTCCTTTGTGAACACCGAGGCTCAGAATTCATTAAAATTTTTAGCAATGCTTACCTAGGCTGTCAATAAATTACTTTCACCGTCTTTTTGAGGCCTTATTTTTTCTTACAGTGATGTCTTGTTCTTATTAGTCAATTTTTCCTAACTTTTCTTGATTTCTTCTTTCTTTTACAACAATGTAACTCAGAAGTCACTCTGTCAAAATTCTTATAAGAACTTTTTAACAGTTTTCAGTCTTACTCCTCTTTTTCCTCCATGTTGTTGCCTATTTTGTGTTCATTTTGATATTTGCAACATCTCTCAACCTGCTGTAAACAAGTGAATTTCCTTTAGGCACATCACTTCTCTAATACTACCCAAAGATGTTATTCCTTCCAAAGATATAATAGATTAGATTCTAATATACTCTGTATTTAGTCAATTATTTTAATTCATGCAAATGAAATGCAAAGAACCACAGAAAAAGCTATTGAAGCACTCACATTGCATGAGTATCAACATTTATCAGACACAGATCAAGTTCGTTGTATCAATGAAGCTGTTCTAGGCTGGTATCCATTTTCTTCCTCTCAGTGTTGAAATTTTTGAGGGAAAATACCTAAATTAAAAATAAATTCAAAAGTTTGATGTTTTAAGTGGAAACTAAGTGTCCACTGAAAACTGAATGCAGATAGTGCCAACTAGTAACAGCTGCAAACCAACTTAACTATTGCTATCTATATGAGAGTTTTGCATAATGTGAACTAAATGTTAAAGATACCATTAATGTTTGTATAATATCAATAAAACCAGTACAGCTTTGTGCATGGATTCTTTTATGTCTGTTTAAAAATGCTGTAGATCAATTAAGATTGTACCAATGTGTTTGTGTAACTCTTTCTAAAATTTTTAAGAAGCACTTAAAAAGATCTGGGTATTTGTAGCTTCCATTTGGAGGCCATCTATAATTCTAGTCACAGTTGTACACCACAGTCATTAATCTGTTTGAGACCATGATAAGTTCAGAGCATTAACAATTACTACTATTGATGTTATCTTTTTTATGTATCTTTGCATACACACGTCTTAGAAAAACCCATGAATCCTCATTTTATTTTCAAAAATGTTTGTATTTATCTGTTTTTCTCTCCAAGTAATGTGAATTTTTCTTTCCTTCCCCCGGTTCCCCAGCATTTTGTTGTCTGTTTTGTTGTTTGATATTATTGTCACCATGTCCACCCATCTGCTTCCTCAGGCTATTTCTTTCCTCTTTTTTGACAGTGCCTGTATATTCTTTCTCACACATCTGGTTTCTCTCTTATATACTGGCTTAAGCCCTCCCTCGTGTTTCTGTGTATCCTCTTAGCATCTGGTGGATCACTGCCTGTTTGAGGAGCTGCCTATTCAGAAAGCAACTTTCTGCTGCGGTATTGTGAAGCTCCATGTAGGCCTGGGTGAAGCTACAGTAGAAAATAATTATTCAGTGACTGATGCAAAAATTTTGTACATAATGAAAGAGCCCATTTTTATGCATATACTCATGAGGATAGATTGAGGGTTTCTAAAGAAACCTTTGGTTTAAATATTTTAGTTAAAATCTCATTCTTAATGTTACATCAGTAGAACTTTTTATTTAATAAAACATGGAGTAAGCTTTGAGAGGGCCATTTTTATAATAATTATCCTGTTTATTTGTTCACAAGAGACAAGTACTCCAAGAATGCCTGTATTTATATAATTTCAGAACCCAAGCCACCTAGGACCAGTTAATAAGGACACAGGATCATGCAGTTTTATCCAGACCAACACATCTGTTTTGTGTTCTTTTTCCCCTCAGTACTTTGCCCTCCACAGACATTTCTCCTTTCCATTTCCTGAACTCATCAGTGCTCCTTGCTCTTCCCTTATCCCTGCCCAATATCCAATGATCCAGTTATGTTGTGCTGTCAGTTTTATGCAATTTTTCTTGTTGGTGGAGTGCTGGTGTAATACCACACTGATTCACATTTGCTACTAACAGGTTATATTTTTGTGTTTATGCTTGGCTTCAAGAGTTTTCTTATGTCTTACAGGAAAATACTTGCCACCCATAGTACAGAAGTGAACCCTGCACAAAACCAAGTGGAAGAGCTTTGCAGAGCCGCATTTGAATGGAATCAGACAATCCTTCAGCAATGCTATGGACACTGTCTCCCCCTGCTCCTTGCACCAGTAACCATACAGAGTTTGCACTTCTATTTCCCTGCAGACATACTGATTACCTCGTGGCTTTGGTGGCTTATCTTTCTTTTGACTCAGACCCACTTTTTCTTCCTCATTTCTTGCTTCTGGGAAGAGCATTGATGCCTTGATCATTGCTCTGTGGTACACGGGGGAGCTGGACGCAACCTCTGTTAGTCATTGTTTGTCTGACATTAAAATCACTGACAGCTTAGAAGACTTGTTTGTCTTTGTTAAAATAACTGTTTATCTCTCATCATAAGTGCTACTTTGGTCCAACAGTGCAGGCACAACAGATCTAAATTCTATCTGTGTGACCATCCTTGAAGGGCCTATACACTTCCTGCCCTATGCAGAGCGGAGTAAGCACGAGAATGGATTCATTCAATGTTTGGTTTTCCTTTTGTAGTCATGTCATCCAGTCTGGGAGATCTAGAAGAGTAGTGTTCAAATTTGTTCATAATTTATATATTTATTTGACTTATTTCTTCTTTAATAGGATGAAACCTCCCTATTCGGGTATCTTTTTGTGTTCTGCTATTATACCAGTGTTTTGTCTGTTACCCTATTATTCTTTTCATTCCATGACTGTACCTAAGTCATTTATCTCTGGTATAGAAACTTGTCAGTTGTTTTTTTTAAATCTAAGTATAGTACATGCATTGAATTTCTCTTATCTGTCATGGCAGTAATGTCTAAAAAAAATTCCATAAGTTATTTAAGTGTGACCTCTCTAGTAGAAGTCCACATTTATTATCACTGTTTCAAGGAGGAGTCTTTCATTAAAAGACAGAAGGTGACTATTAATATTTTAATTAAAGAAATTAGTTAAATTCTAATTTCTTAGGTTGCCTCTTTTTCGTTTTTAATAATTAATAGTTTTAGAACTCTTTACTTCTTTCTCTAAGAATTACAAAACCTTTAGGAAATTTCTTTGGAAAGAAAAAAAAGTGATTTCATTGAGATAACAGTGACAAATTTAGTTGGACAGAGCATCTAAAAATATTTCACTAGTGTTATGTAAATAACAAATGCTGTTGGAAATAATTTGATGCAAACATAGCAAGAATCCTCTTATCTGGCTCACTATTACTGCTCAAGTTAATGCCTCTCTATCAGGAAAATTGTGAAGTAACACACTTTCTATGGAACAAAGTTACAGGAAATATGTTGTATTACCAGCATATTTGTAAGAGTGGAAATGCTTTGTCTGTAGATAGGGTCTTACAGTATGCCCTGAAATTGGCAAATCTCTTTGCCCAATTTTGATAAATTAATACCTTTACTGTTATATCTTTACTGCTTAAGTGCTTTATCTAGGCCTTTGTAGGCTGAAGAGTTCCTTATTGTTTTGGCTGGTAATGACAAAAATGTGCAGTCCACTGATGTGGCACACACTTGATCTGCTCAAGCAAATCTCAGGTATATTTATTACTGTTACTACTCATTTAGAACCAGCTGAATGCTATTGGAAGCAATGGGGTTACATGGGAGTAAGTCTGACACATGTGAAAGGAATTGAACTCATCATTAGCTATTCTGCTGAATACTCTATTGAATTATTTCAAATGGCATCCAGAGCTGAACTGAAGATAACCACATTTTATAGTGATGTAACATTATTGTGTTTCTGAGTGGAGCATGCTCCTTATGTCCAAATGCCAGAACTGTTACTGAGGAAGGTTTCTTGATGTGAAGGAAAGATGCAGTGATAGGAGGGAACAAGGAGAAGAGTATAACACATTTGTAAGAAGGGACAGAAGAGCATACTGGGGTAAAATTGGAGCCAAGAGGTCTCATGACGAAGAGAAGAGAAACAATAACTTGCATTTTGTGCAGCACCTTTTAGTCAAGAATATCAACATACTTTACAGCTTATCTTAATTCTGTCTGTTGCTATAAACAAGTACTACTAACCCATCCTATGAGTGACATGTGGCTTTCCTAAAGAGCAAGTCCACAAGAAAGTTGAATGCACTGTTCTGACTTCTAACACTTAGCCAATAAAATATGCTCCTCTGAAGGACATAGAAACATAAAATAATAAAAAATGTATAAAACAAAATGATGCAATGAGTTTGGAATACAGCCTTCAGGCTAGATTTTCATGAAAGCCTGTGTTTGTTCCATCTCTGTTGCTCTTACAGCACAGCCATAACTCCCAGCACTACTGTGATTTGACTTCTAAGGTTTACTTTGATATTTCATTCTGGAATGCAGTGACTAGAGGAACAGACAAGGAAAACAATTACTTCTAACCTGCATTCTTGCTTTTCTAGCACAATGACTATCCATGAGCAAGTAATTTAATCTTAACAGTCAGGTCCTCAAATTCTAACTCAAAATAATGGTTATCAACAGGACTATTGCAGAATACAAGCATCATATAGACCTCCAGAAAAGTATTTATGTTCACCAGGAATCTCATTTGTGTTCACTGGGAATCCAGAGACAGAACTTTCTTCATAAAAGCAGTGTCACTGTCTTTTCTTTCAAGGGATTCAAGACAACACACCCTTTTCTTTCTGGATAAAACTAGTAGCAAGTACAATTTCACCTCACAGTTGAGTGAATACAGGATTCACTAGGGAGGCAACAGTCTTGAGTCACTCACTGCTTCACTTTGAGAAGGTTCAGAATAATGACGCCAGGATTGTTATTTTTGCCTTGTAAGCACAACTGGCAATCAGTTTCAAAGAAATCAAGAAAAACTCATTCTTCTCACCTTCTCCCTAAAGGATTTCTTTCTTGGTGAGAGAGCTGTCACAGAAACAATTCATGTGTTGGCCTTAGCAGTAAATTGAAGCCTGACTGGACAAGGAAAGGAACAGAAAGCTGAAGGAATGACAAAATGTTCTGAGGTGGATCTGCTAGTTACGAAAACATTTATTTTATCATCAGCCAAAACACCTCAGGAGTCCTTCTCCTTCCTCTCCACCTAAATCTTTTCCCTGTCCCATGACTCCTTCAAGAGTCTTTTGCTTCCACAGTTGAATGAAATGCTGAGTCTGCTGGCTTTGTTTGAGAGGAAAGAATTTCTGATGGGGACTGGGAACAGGCATCCGTGAATGGGTGTAGGAGTACGAGCCTGTTACACAAAAACAAAGGCGTAACTTGATTAACATTGAACAAGCTCAATTCAAAGTTGTATCACCCACTTTTCCCAGAAAGAGCCCAAACAGGAGGTCTGAGGTTGCTGTGGGTGGGAATGTTCTCTGCCTTCCTGTTCTCTGCTTTTCTTTGGTCTTGCAAATGGTTCAGTAACTGAAATAGAGAGATGTACGTAAAAAAAAAGCCCAAAAAACCAAAACATGTTTGTGAATGTTGTCATTAATGGCAGTGTGCCATTTATACATTAAGTAACTCATTATTATGAATGTCTGCAGCATCAGTGTCAGAGTAACGATCTAATCAATGCACTTCCTTAAAATATGTGCCTATGGAGAATTCTTTGATTCCTTGTGAAACAGCCAGCCTCAGGGCCTTGCTGTTCTTGGGTATAAGTTGTTCATAATTTTGTTGTAAGCTAACACCATTTTACGTGTTGCCAGGGAAGTCCTGTTTCATGGATTGCAACGTATTTTGGATTCCCATATGGTTCCTTTTTTTTGTGTCTTTTTCTGACTCTGTGCACAACAAAGTATTCACTGAAAGGTCCAAAATCTATGTTAGATCCACATTTATGTCAGTAGGTAAGAGTATCATATTGGGGGCAAGACTGCCAAGTGTATTTTTCTGGGTTTGTGTGGATACAGCACTTTGGCCCATCCAGAACTGACTCAAAAATTGCTGGTAAAGGTATTGAGGAATAAAGCTTAGAAGAAAAACAAGAGAATTAAAAAATGTCAATATCAGCATCTGGATGCTTTTACATGCAGTTCAAGGCATTTATCCCTTTAATTTGATATACCTGAAACTGGACTTACAAGGCTTTTTATAGAAAAACAGTAGGATCTGTTGGCGACATTAATACGACACCTTGAAAAACATGCTGCCATAACAGAGAAGAACAGAAAACAACACTTTCTTCAGCAGTGATATACAGATAAAAGAAGGGCTGTGGAGTGTCAATGTGAACTGCTAAATTTTCCTTCCAAAAATAAAAGCAAATGGTAAAAATCTAAACTAATTTGCATAAAAATAAATAAATTAACTTTAGTTGGTGGAATTGTGAATGCAACTGAGATTAAAATCTAACTCAATGGTCTCTTCCTATGATCAGACATAATTTAACTGCAGGAGCTACAGAGGACTTTAATGCGATCAGAAATTAAACAGTGCAATATACTTTAATAGTGATAGAGTAGAGCAACTTGACTAGCATTTCTCTCTCTGCTGCTCTGGCTTTGATGAGTACTATAGAAACAACAATCTCGAGCCCTAGCTCCAGTGAGGATAGTGTGTATGAAATTCGACTTGCCACATCTTACACAAAATTTTCTGCATGGTGACCTTTTGCCAAAACAAATTGTATGAAGTTGCTAGCGTTTGCAGGTAGTTGGCAGTTTGCTGTCCAAAGCAAATATAAGAAACTCAATGTGCAGTGACAGTTATGAAAACTGTTGTGTCTAAACAAACTAATCAGAACACCATTCCCAAGACACGGTGCTTTATAAATTGTTTAAGGAGTGAGCTTATGAAAAGAAGCATTGCATAACTCAGTCATAAAAATGGAAGAATCTGTGTTTAAATATGATTGCATAGTTCTTCTAAATACATCATGAAAAAATCATATATTCATATATATAAACACACATGTATACAGTAACACCTTACATAACTTTGTTTTTTCCAGTAGGAATGATACCATGGGCAAAATCATGTCCCTGATTCAGACCAAGTAACATTTCACATTAACAAGGACAAGATTTTTTTGAAATTTTTGATGGGTTTTAGTGCTTTTGGGTAGAACTAGCATTTTAATTAAAAAGAATGATGTATTGTACTGGCAGAAGTCCCAGTAAGACCTAAGTGACTTATAGACCATTTAGTAGTATAACAAGTGAAGATGTCCCCAATATCCCATTTATTTTCAGCAAAAAGCTTACAATGGATTCCCAATATTTTACTTTTCCCAAAAGTCTATCCTTAATTTTTCATAGAGAAGCAAGATATAGCAATTGAGTATAAATCAGTATTTCCCCCTATATTCCCAGCTTCAAAGGCAGGTGCTTAGTCTTACTGTATTATCCAGAATTCATTTACAATTTTAAACCTCTCTCAGCTTGTGGATCTCAGAGATTTTCCAAAAGCATCATGAATCCTTCTGTCAGTGTTTCTGCTGGCAAGAGTCTTGGGGGTTTTATTTGCCTTTCCCAAACGAAAAGTTGAGAGCTACCTATCTCTTCATTAGTCTGTGAAGAGGATATACTACCAGAGGATAATTCACCCAACCTGTTTTAGACACCCATCATAGGCTGAGATGAATCAGTCTCCAAAGACACCTATCATTTTCACTGTAACTGTAGATGAGATTACCAAAAAATGTGTGTGGAGAAAAATCCCACCAGGAACATTAAAATAATAAAAAAGAAGTCAGACGATATTTTAAGTACCCAGTGTTTTAAGTTGCTAAATTTACACATTAAATGTCTTATCTGACATTATTCATTGTTTATTCTCATTTACATTAGAGTAAAATGTGATCCATATGAGCAGGTGTGTTTATAGTAAGAGACTCAGACAATAGCACCATCCCAACAGGATTTACCCCTAGAAAAATGGTACATGATCTCATTTCAAACACCTTTTTTTTTTTTTAATCAAAATACTGTTGTAGAGAGCCATAAAAAAGATTTAACATTATTTAGGATACTTTGAACTGAGCCACACCCATATATCAGTGATATGTAGTGCAGGCACACCAGTCTGTTTGAGAAGAACCAGCAGTGGGGATGTCAGGTAATCTGCAATATTTGTCAACGAATTCCTCCTGGCCTTTCTTCTTCAGAAATAGAGATGCATCTCCCATTGTCCATCCCAGGGTTTGAATGTTCTGTGGTGGCAAAACGTCAGGAGTTCTGAGGATCCTTATCCCCGTGGGAAGGGTATCAAACTATAGAGAAAACTTTTTCAAATAATATTTAGGAATACATTAGCCAACTGAGAAACCAGGAAACCAGGGACTGCAGTTTTAGGAATATTTCTGAAATCCCACCTGTTAGATATCTAGACAAGAAGTAGCATCTTGTGGGATGAACCACCATGTTCCATTTTGGGAAAAATGAGAAAGACATTCTGCTTATAATAGGGACACTTATATAAATAGGACACTTGCCAGAAAAGAAGCTTGACAAATAGCTCCAGAATGGCCACATTCAGACACTACTGCAACTTCTTTCTTTGAAATCAAAGCTTTTCATTGGGGAAAAATCCTTTCATTTTCCCCCACATTTTTCTACTGAACTTCTAACAGAGTATCTTAGTAAGCAGATTACTCCTACCACACAAAGCCCAAGGATATCTAGGGCTTATATAATGCAAGAGAAACAGTGGTGCTGAATCTAGTGGAGGACCTAGGTATGCAATGCTAGATTTTAGCTAAGTATCTTGTAGCCACACCAAAATGACATTTCAAGCTTTAACTATTTAAGAAACAAAAGGAAAAAACCTGTAGGAAGAATCAGTTTGAATAGTTTTTGTTTCTGTGAAACAGAAAAGAACACAGATATCCATATTACTCCAAAGTGTCACTGAAAGATTGGTGGAGAAAACCCTCCAGTCTGCTTTCCTAATATCAGAGAAAAGCCATTCAGTTGCTTTTCTGTGGGGAAAATGGTGGCAGTCAGCAACCAGTTAGGTTGATCACAGCTGGTTATTTGTTATATATATGTCAGGAGTTATTGTATTGATCTATTGTCAATTTTTCTAATTGGAAGAAAAGTATTTGTCTTCAGGGTAGCACTACACATTTCTTGAACTCCACACTTTTTTTTTTGGTGTGTGGGGCTCTTATTTATTTATGTTTAATGCTAGCAGCTTCCACTAATCAGCTGCAGAATGCAAACAGAATTCCAGCTGGCCTTGGCAAGAGACTCTGTTGGGAAGTAACCCCAGACAGCTTCACTGTGGCAATTAAGCACTCATTCATTAGTAGTGTGAAAATATAAAGGCTGCTGTAGGAAAATAGACATATATTACATCCAAACTTTTGAAGGGAGGATTTTGTATTAATTTCACAGATTCCTTTGCCCCAAATCAATTTATTTCAACCCTGCAAGAAGGTGGCTTGAACTGCAAACAGTGGTTTGTGAAATCTTTTCTTTCTTCCTAATGAAAAATTTCACCAAGTAACTCTCAGGAACAAACCAGGCCCACGCTTCTGATCTATACATAGTCTTCCTCATAATTGTCATTCACATTTCATGATGGGAATTAATCCAATATCATAGACACACTGGACCAGCTGCTGTTGCAAATTGCTCATACTGTGATTCAGAACTAACTTAGAGAAATTTGCAATTTTTGGAAGCATTTGTGTGTACAGCTCAAAGACTTAGGGTTAACCCTCTAAGCCTATGTAGGAAAAAATAATTTACAGAGAAATGAAGGATAAGGTATGACCAAGGTGCTGCAGTGAATCAGTGTCACTGAGTGCAATTTTGCTGTCAACCATTGTTCAAAAGAGTGTCTGACTGTATTCTTAAAAAGAGTGTGATGGTAACCAAATGGGCTGCATTTGTAACCATTTTTATGCTTTGACTTAGGAGATGATTAATCTTGCAGACTTTAAAGAGAATTTAAATGCAACTGCCAAATATTCAACCACTGAGACATTCATGGATTTGGGTATTTTCTGGCAGGGATCTTATATCTATTCTAAGGGCAGGGAGGGAACGGAATCATACCATGCTTGAACTATTTTCCAGTACATCCATTGCTGATAGAAAATAGTGGAAGGGCAACAACTAAGACCTGGTTAAGACCTTTTTATTCTGAAAACCATCTTGCAGTGGTCTGAAATTCTTTAAAGTAAGTAGCGGTTACTCTAGTTGGTATGTAGAGCCAACAGCATTAGCCAGATGAAAATTGCTGCAATATAGCTGATGTTTGACTCCATTTCTACCTGGAGGCTGGTGTAAACCAGTAACATTAGTTCTTTGCCAGCTGGATAACATTCCTACACTAGATATTATTTCTTGTTCAGGTAATTCAGTGACTGTCCATTCTTTGTTAGACATGAAGGAAAGGAATCAGTCCAGGCAAAAGGTAATTAATCTTATTAAAACATACATAAACACAAAACCTGGAACTCATTACATTAAAAGAGGATTGAGCTTCTGGTCTCAGTTTAATTCCTTGAAGATAAATGTCCAGAAGTAAGCACTTTTATCCCTGTGGCACATTTATTAATGTTCTTAAAAGAGAATCAACAATTGAAAATCAGCAAAAAGTCCAAATGACTAATTTGGACCATGCAGAAGTATTCTAGGTCACCACTAATGAATCTGACAAGGTAGGGTATAGAAAATTGCGATAAAGTGTATTTGTTCTATAGTAAACAAACAGTCCATTCAGTAACAATTATTTGGGAATATTTATTAAGTCAAATACCTTTTACTTGGAATAGGAAAATAAAAGTAATGACATATAAAATTTTTCCTTTATTCATATAGATTTCCTGAGCAAACTCCTATATTCGTATCTTGCAACCCAGACTTTTGGTGGTCAAGTATTTTTGGTAGTTACGTTAAAAAGTTACGCACACCTGTTTTTGTATATAAAATCACAAATTATTTATGATAATTTTCAAACTCTGCCTTTAGTATCTGGCTAGTACTTTATTTATATCACAAACTCATTTCATCAACGCAGTTAAAACAAAATGTCAGAAACTTTTTTTTACTGAATTCTGCATTAACCAATCAACAGAAAAGAACTCCTTTCCCTTCCCCAGCAGCCATATCGATTAAATGCTTTGTAAGCCTGATTGTAGGTGATATGGCTCTGAAGTTAACAAAAAAATTAACTACCATTTGCAGTCAAAAGTAACTTATGTTCACTGGTACAGAACCACAGCCATTTTCAGACTACCGGGAACATGTGCAACTACATAAGCTATACAATTATAAGGATGTTCTTTGGAAAGTAATATTTGAAGAGTAACAAAACTCATAGTTTATTCGACCTGCATATAAAACCATTGAAGTATAATACATTTATCGTATTAAAAATGCATCATTAAAATTTAAAAGCAGGTGCAGTTACTCAATAAGCTAATGGTATAGTCTGAAGACTCCACTCAAGATTGTATTGTTGAATTCCCATTGGGATAAAACAGAGAGAAAAACTGAGGGAAGGAATTGGAGTGACCTTGCTCCAAGGTGTTAGTGCCTGATCCTGTGTTTCTGGTAGGCTGTGGTTGAGCTCCACTCTGAGGATCTTTAAAGCACTGCATTCTCCGTGCTGTGAGAGGATGAATGCTACAAGTGAGCATGAAAAAAAAGCAAGATCCAGACTCTACAGAGAGGTACATGTGAGTGACTCTACTTGACAGTAAGCCAAAGGCAGTCTGATGAAAGAAAGAAATTAATACATACCAGCGGGAAAATAATAAAAATTGAAGCAAGTGAAAATTTCCTCTATAATTTTGAAGAACATATAAATGTATATTTATATACATAAAATGAACTTGTACAATTCCTGGAGAAGGTGAATAAGTGAGGGGATTTCCAATTTACATAGTGCAGAAATTAATGGCCTTCTCAAAGAAGCATCTGTGTTTCAAAAAATTCTTTCTTTTTTTAAGATCTCCAAAACAAATTTATTTCACGGAACTAAAAATTTAATTTCAAAATCAATTCTAATTTCATAAAATGACCATTTATTTGGCTTCACAGAGAGAATACTGTTGTCAGATGGAACACATCACAACTCCCTTTGACTATGTCTGTTTAAGCGAGGGGTTTGGCACTGTGGTAATGAATATGTAGGTCAGAGATAGTTTGTCTGGGAACTGCACATTTCCACTGTTTGAAGTTGAGGACTTTCTTCTTTGTTCTGGACTTAATCTGAAAAGAAATTTTTCTTGTTCAAATCACTCTATGGTGTAAAGAGACCCAATCATAGTAAGTGGGGAAATTGGAGGAACCACCTCCAAACTGTAGCATGAGGACAATGATATGGAACCAAGGCATTTGACTTCAATAGGAACCACTTTTGGGTGAGTTCCCATTGCAGGCAAAACTTAAGTTGATAGATTTAGGTGATTGTAAAATATGCCTTGAACCATGGGAGTCTAAGGGAGTTCTCTGTTCATGCTGTATTTTTGAAGGCAAGAAAAGTAGATCTGTACTGGAGGGAGAGAAATGGCATGAACTGATAGTAGTAGGTTAGCTACCAGGCATCCACATTCTTTTCAGAAAAAGAGATACAGCAGAAAGATTGCATGGACTTCAAAGATGCATTTCAGTTCAGCCTGTGCTCGAAATATTGGCATTTAAATGCACATGTGTTTTTGAGATCTGCTTTATTTAAGACAGAACTGCATGGATATAAATCATGTAGTGCCAGGTAACATTGATGGTTTTATTCAAATATAACATTTATAAAAACTCACAGAACTGTTTAGATTGAAAAGACCTGTAAGATCATCAAGTCCAACCTGTAACACCACACTGCCAACTCTGCCACTAACCCATGTCCCTAATAAGTCCACTACTAAACCATATTCATAAGTGCCACATCTACACATTTTTTAGATGCCTCCAGGCGTGGTGACTCCACCACTTCCCTGGGTAGCCTGTTCAAATGCTTGACCAACATTTCCACGAAGAAATTTCTCCTAATATCCAATCTAAACCTCTCCTGGCAACTTTAGGCCATTTCTTCTTGTCCTATCACTTGTTACTTGGGAAAAAAACTGACCCCCAACTTGCTACAGCCTCCTATCAGGTGGTTGTAGAGAGTGGTAAGATCTCCTCTGAGACTCCATTTCTCATGGCTCATGTTCAATGGCAGACAACCAGCACACCCAGGTCTTTTTCCACTGTGTAACTTCCCAGCCACTCATCCCCAGGCCTACATAGAGTTGTCGTAACTCAAGGACAGGCCCTGGCACCTGGCCTTGTTGCACTTCATACAATTGGCCTTGGCCCATTGATCCAGCCTGTCCGCATCCCTCTGTGCAGCTGTCCTATTCTCCAGCAGATAAATACTTCCACCCAACTTGATGTCGTCTTCAAACTGACTGAAGATGCACTCCATCCCTTTGTCCAGATCACTGATAAAAATATTCACCCCGATACTGAGCCTTAGTGAACGCCACTTGTGATCAGCCACCAGCTGGATATAACTTCATTCATCATCTTCATCATCTGGGCCTGGCCATCCAGGCAAATTTTTACCCAGCAAAGAGTACACTCGTTCAAGCCATGAGCACCTAGTTTTTCCATCAGAATGCTCTGGGAAACGGTGTCAAAGTCTTTAGTAAAGTCCAGGTAGACACCACCCTACAGCTTTTCCCTCATCCACGAAGTAGTTCACTTTTTCATAGAAGGAAAGCACATCAGTCAAGCAGGATCTGCCTTTCATGAACCCATGCTGGCTGTACTTGATGTCCTTGTTTTCCTGTACATACCATGTGATGCACTTAAGATCAGCTGCTTCATGACCTTCCCCAGCACCAAGGATGAACTGATCTGTTATTTCCTGCATCTTCCTTCAGGCCCTTCTTGGAGATGGGCATCACATTTGCCAATTTCCAGTAAACTGGGACCTCCCTGGTTAGGCAGGACTGTTGGCAAATGATTGAAAGTGGCTTGTTTAGTGCTTACACCAGTTCCATCAGTACCCTTGGCTGGATCTCAACCAGTCCTATAGACTTGTGTGTGTGTGTGTGTGGTATAGCAGGTTGCTGAACATTTCCCCTTGGATTTTGGGAAATTCATTCTGGTCCCCATCCCTGTCTTCCAGGTCAGTGAGCTGGGAACTCCAACAACTGGTCTGACTAACACTAAAGACTGAGGTAAAGAAGGCATTAAATGCCTCAGTCATTTCCTCACCCTTTGTCACTATGTCTCCTCCTGCATGAAATAAAGGATGGACATTCTCTTTAGAGCTCCTTTTGTTGCTCACTTCTTTATAGAAATATTTTTAAAATGTTTCTTATGTCACTAATCTGATTAAGGTCTAGTTGAGCTTTGGACCTTCTAATTTTCTGCCTGCATAACTTCACAACATCCTTGTAGTCCTCCTGAGAGACCTTCCCCTTCTTCTTCCCTCTCCTTTTTTTCCCCCGAGTTCCAGACAAAGTTCTCTCTTCAGCCAGGTCAGGGTTCTTCATTGCTGGCTGATCTTTCAGCACATGGGGATGGCCTGCTCCCGCACTTTTAAGATTTCCTTCTTGAAGAATGTCCAGCTTTCCTGCACTGCTTTGTCCTTCAGGACTCCCTCTCAAGGGACTCTGTCAACCAGACTGCTAAACAGGCAGAAGTCTACTCTCCAGAAGTGGCAGTTCTGTTGGATCTCTCTCCTTGCATCACCCACCAATCCCTTGCTTGCAAACAGATCCATTTGGGGGACTTCCCCAGTTGGCTCAGACACCCCCTGTGTCTGGAAGTTATCTTCCACACACTTCAGGAACCTCCTAATAAAGTGGCCAGCTCTAAAAAGAATACAGAAATATGTTTATCTTTTGTTCAATTTTTTAGTTGGCATCTGATATAAATAAAGAAAAATAAATGTCACTGTCGACAAAAAGGAAGCGAAGAGAAAAGAGGTAAAAACAAAGAATTTTAAAATACCACTTCAATCCTTCTGCAGAAGATTATTGGGCATTTTGTCAGTGACCAATGAAATTTTATGACCCCCAATATTGGCTCAAAAAGATTTGCAATGTCTGTAAGGCATTATGAAATGTGAAAGTTTTATGAAACACCAAGTTCCCACAGTTTTCAGATATACTCAAATGTATCTGTGGGGTGGTAGTGGTGGGCACTGTGGTGGAAGTCCAAAGCCTCAGTATGAAAAGTAGCTTTTAGTATATAAAGTAGCTTTTGATAAAAAATGGCACGGGACTGTAGGACTGTTCACTGGGTGATGGAAAAATTTGTGTCCCTCTCCTACCTATTCTGAAACAACTGTCCTCTCTGAGAGATGAAAGGTTTTTGGGTCCTGTTTCTTCAAACATGCCTAAGCCAGAATATGCAGAAGTAGCAATTTAAGCACAGAAATACACTATTCATATATATGTATGTATGCATTACGGAAATTGTCTCCTTCACTAAGCAAAACTTTGTCTTGGAATTGATATGGATATACACTTTCTGAATGTAGGCCACATAGCATCAAGTTATATTGCTTACAGCACCATCTCACTGTGTAAAGAAACACAGGCAAGCGTCACAGGCTCAAATCATACTGCTGAAA
This sequence comes from Climacteris rufus, assembly GCA_013398175.1. Lineage (NCBI taxonomy): Eukaryota > Metazoa > Chordata > Aves > Passeriformes > Climacteridae > Climacteris > Climacteris rufus. Next base: position 121,306 of record VZRZ01007537.1, read on the forward strand.
AGCAGTGCTCTAACTGCTGCTTAAATGAAACATAACCTGGAGGCATGCAAAGAAAAACAGATCTGAGGTGCAAATTCCTTAAACATAGTTGGCACATATGCCCCAAACATGAAAATATCTGAGGTATACACACCTGAAGTACACACAGACTTATGGTATATTGACACATATGCTCTTTCTCATATAACAGTATTACGCAAGCTTCAAACCAAATGATGAAACACATTGGAATTTCTCAACAAATTTATACTTTTAAAAGAATACAGTTAACATATCTGGAAGCAGATAAACTCCCAGTTCAATTAGAAGTTCAGAAAGGTCACTATCATTCAATATGTTATGTGTTTCTTGAATTTCACTGGCAAAGTACGCTGCAAATTGACCCAGAACTCATTATCAGTTTGGAAGTTGAAACTGTCATTCATTTTCTGCTGATCAAACAAGGAAACTTACTTTGGTATGCTCTTAAATTTTCTATCAACATAAATGAAATGGTTAATTTTTCAGTATTTATTGTTCATTATTCACTAAGGAAAATTAACTGTTTTATAATTTATTATTGATGTTCTATTTATGTACCTTGAGTGGTTGTCATAGTTTGTTTTTCATCCTTCAAAAATTAAAGATGAACTAGTTCTTTTCTTGTTATCCACAAACGAAAGAAAAGAAAACTTGTTCTTCAAGCTCTAAATCCATGTTTGCACTGACAGTATATTTCACTCTCAAGAGAAGTCACCTTCATTGTGAACTTTGCCCAGTTCCTGATTTACTGGGTAATATATTAGATAGTATATTTAGGGGAGCACTACATAACTTAGTGTTTGATCTAGAAAACTTGCATTATATTATTAATATACTCTCAATAAAGTTACCTATTCAACAGTTTTTAAATATTTTCATCAATTCTTCTCCAAAGTAGAATCAAAAATTTATAGACAGATACCTTTATTCCCAAACCAATTTTTTTAAATTTCTTCTCCTTTTGACTTTTAAGTCTTGTCCTTACAACAGCTAGCGGAGAAAAAAAAATTCACCAGGTGTTCAAATTCTTAAACACAGATAAATTTTGCAGGGCATACAGAAAGAGCTGATGAATATTCTTACCACAAGCTCATGTCCATATGTTTAGACACCCTCCAACTACAGCACTTTATGTACAGAAAGCTCAAGTTTGAGAATAGTCTCTTCTATGGATCACATTGCAGTGCCTATTCAGGGGCTTAAGCATACATAGCCAGAGAAATCTTCATTGTCTTAAATTATAGATTGTCCACACCAAGCTGGCAGACATGTCACAGAAAGTGCAGAAGACCACATCCTTTCTGAGCAGTAGCCAAAGGAAGGGATGCCCTGAGGAACTGCAAGGACACCATCTGCAGCTGTCATTAGGAAAGAAAACCTTTCCTCTCATATTCAAAAGAGATCATATAGAGTATTTTGTCTATAAATTGCACTTCTACTTCCTAAAACTGTACTGAAAAACAGTTTTGGGAAGATACGCAGTATCAGGTTTTCAGGTTCTAAAAATCCCCACACACAAACCTGAGTTAAGTGAAGAACAAAAAATGCCAAGATCAGCAGTGAATATGTCTTCCAGTGACCTAATTTAAGTGCATGCAAGTTCTAAATTGCATCATGCTTGTCGTACTTGTGGACATTACAAGCACTGAATCCCAAGAGTAAGGTCCATTGAGTCCACCACGATCATGCTTGCTACAGCCGAACTGCCTGATCACCTGTAGTGTAGCAGGGGACTGCTCAGATAGGAAAGCCTGAGTGGATCCATGTCTGAATTCCTGTATGAAAAATTACTGGGAGATTCCATGAAATAAGAAGCCAGGCCATGTAATTCTATGGCTCACTGGTGTCTCAAATAGTTTTTTTCATTGATGAGGTGTGAGACTGGGCAGTGATTGACAAGCACTTGCAGCAACAAATGGTACTTTGAGAATAGCATTTAGAGAATGATTTAAAAGGGTTTGACATTATATTTAAGTATGGTTGATAATTGGTGATAACAATTGGTGATAACATTATCAACATGCCCCTTTTCTTTAAGCACTCAAGATGTGGAAGAGTGAGGCATGTAAGAGACTTGTTTCAGGAAACACAGACAAAAGTGGACATCTCAAGCAGAAAGTGAGTCGACCCCACAGGGAAAAACAATCTGTTAAGAACCCAAAAGTCTTGGCAGGCAGCCCAGACCCACATCTTTTCTTAGATAAAATTCTTTGCAATGTACAACTGAAGGGAATGTTAAAGGAAATTAAAAACCTGGATTGTAATATTAAAGCTTTTTATTTGACTTCCCAACTAATTGCTTACAGACATCGTAGTAACAAGTCAGGGCATTTACCTGTGCTTCAGTAAACAGTACAACAGCCACAAGAATAGCATATTCATTAGTCTCTGGGGTAGTAAAATATTATTATCTTCAATTTCAGTGTGTACAGTATCATTTGCAAAACAATTGTGTAGTACAGACACAAGACTCATTTTGGAACGAGTAGAATTCCTTCTTGAAAAATCACAGTATTAACTCCCCTGTGCTTAAGGAACTGGTTTAACTGGGTGTGCAGAAAATATTTCACAACATGAATATTCTAAAAACAAAGTTTAAAAGCTCAAGGACAACAAATTCCATACCACAAGTGTCAAATAAGTTTTAGAATGTCACAACACAAGTTCCAGAATGAGTTCAGCACAAATTCTGTGCAATGCACCAATATCAAAATGATCTTTCCCATAAAAATTATTGGCAACAAATGCATCCTAGCAGGTCTCACAGTCCCCACACAACACAAGGCACTATTTGGACTGGAAGCATTGTGTAGTAATTGTGGCACACCCTGTGTGTTTATCTGAGATTTCTACACTTACACAATAGATTTTTCTCTTCATAATTATTCAGTATTATTTACTTCAAGGGTGGCTTTTCCCTACCTTTCAAACAGTTTTTGGTGGACTGGATATTAGTAATGCTCTGAAATACACAATCTCTTCCAAAGGAATGAAGTTACAAACTATAATGAAATACAGTTACAGACTGTATTCAGCCCCCAATGGGCTGAGCATGAATTTTCCTGTCTTGTTTTACAGTTAAGCAATGACTGGACTCCCTGTTAATGAGTATTCAGAACTCTTAGTTTTGTTTTCAAAACACTTTGCATTCTACAGATTTGTAGTTTTGAGGATTTTGCATTTTCACAGTTAAGGGATTTTTTTTCATGTTTGTAAATTAGTAAGTAGAATTAAATTACTCTGCAGTTCAATTTTGATAAATATTATCTACAGTGGGTTTTAAACAGCACACAAAGAAGAAAACATCTTAACTTTTGTGTTGATTTTAACCTGCCTCATATTAGTTTTAATAAAACTACTGGTAACCTCCAGTTCTACAAGTGAGGGGAACTGATGTACTTGCTAACTCCTGTTTCTTAAAGTCAGGAGATGAGAAGAAGCAAGGAGTTTACTCGAAATTTAAGTTCCTCTTTTGCAAATATCTGCTCCTCAGATACTCTCTTTTGTTTCAGTTGGAGCTTTGTAATGTTTTTGCACTTATCCTTACAGCAACAAGTAAAGACAAATCATTGCTTCTGTTATATAAATGGGTAATTTAGGCAAAGAGAGAGATAGAGGGATTTGTTCAAGGTCACTCGAGCACTCTAAAATGATGCTGGAAAATGAATTTTTCTAGTCCCAAGCTAACAAGTTATTAAATCACATTTCCTCTCAGTGTGGTATTATACTCCAATTTGGATGGGGGGGGAGGGGGGGAAGAGGGGGGATTTTCAGACTACTTTTGCTATTTGTAGCTGAAGTCACGCAGAAGTACTGAAAGGAAAGGAAAGGAAGGAAGATGTTAACAATGAAGAAGGTCTTCTGTTACTGCTAGGAAGAAAAATGTGCTACAAACGGATTTTGTTTCATGATATAGAGAAGGCAGGGCTACCTGATAATTCCTCATGGCACCAAGTTTCTGTATGCAACAGAAAAATATTAATGCCCATTCTCTCAAGGATGCTACTAGCATGTATCCAGTTTACTACCTTGTATGAGGCAAATTCCCTTTTAGCCTAGTATTTGGTTATCAGTGTCAGTCTAAGTATGTCAATGATCTGTGTTCAAAACAAGGAAGTAAGTTACGGCAAAGCGATAATATTATTGCTACCTACTAATGAGGTATTTAAACATAGCAGGGCACATGAAAGCATGTGGGTGTAAATTCTCAAAGAAGAGGGGCAGATCAGTGTTCATTCCCCAGCTGTTTTCTCCCTGCACAGGAATGAGGAGCCACCACCAGGCTGACAGTATATGGGCACAGTGATCCCAAAACCTAAATCTCTTTCTTCTTCAGAGCATCCAAAGCTTAATCAAAGCACACACAAACTTTTCTTGTGATACTTAGTGATGTGTTTGCAACAAATACATGGGAAGCTTTGGATTTGGGAGGAGGAGAAAAGATGTGCAGCCTTGTACATTAAACATTAAATATTTGAATATGTTTGCCTTTCCTTTGTCCTCCTACATTACATATGTCATTTGTTTTCTGACAATGTGAACTTTATTTGAGGTCTTGTCAAGCCCTGACTGTGTTTTTACAGAAAGAGAATTCTGTGGACACAGATAGGGCTGGTGGACGATTCTCAAGGGGTTGAGACAGACAGTTTCACCTCTTTTCCTTAGAGGAGAAACTACACCCATATACTTCAGGTCTGATTTTGTGATTTAGAGCTAACTTCTATATTGGAAGAACGAGTAAAAAAAAAGGAAAGAAAAATAATTTAGTTCAGTTCTATGAATAACTGGGCACTTATAATTTAACAGCCCAGTTCTGATCCGAGTAAAACAGTAATTCCCTTGAAATTGGTGAAATGGTGCTGGATTTACCTCAGGGCAGAATTTGGCCCCCCACTAGTGATCCAGCTATTAATAGCTTTGCATTGAGAAAAATCATTGAATAAAATAATTACCTGTCTTGTCAGTGGAACTGTTCCTTTTTTTTTTTTTTTTTAAATGTCCTACATAAAATCCTTAGACCAAAATTCAAAGCTATGTAGAATAAATTAATTAATTGGGGAATTAATTGGGCCATGTTGCCTTTTTTAAAACTAAGCTGTGTTTTAGTTATATTTTGTTATGTGCCCAGAGGCTCCTGGGCATGGATGGCCTATAAATACAAATGGATAACATATCATTAAGAATAAAGGTACCACAAAATTGTTTCTCTGTTTTTGCCATACAGGTCTTAAGAGCAATAACAGTGGAGCGGTAGTGAAGAAACAGCTGGGGCTGTGAGAAGATGCTATGGAGAAGATTGGTTTGCCAACAGACGTGACTGTTTCAACTCATTATTTTTCCCCTCGTCCTCCTCCTTCAGCCTCCTCCCCAGTCCTTCACTGACTTTTCATCTTTGTTCATGGTTGGCAATATAAGATAGCTGATTTCCATCCTGCTTACATTCTCTCTGATGCGATTTCTGCAGGTGCTGATCTCAGGCAACACCTTCTTTCAGGTTCTTCTCTTGGGCCTGAAACCCTTCCTGTCTCCTTTGCTTAACCTCAGCTCCACCACGAGTGCTGCTTAGAACAAAACTGCACAGATCTGCAAGTCCCATCTTTATTTTTCCTTCTTGTCTCTCTTTTTTAAGCTGTATGTTTTATTGTTTTTTCAGGCAGTATGAAAATATATCTTACATTTTAAAAAAATACTTTAAAAGAATCTTTTGACTTTACCAATTTTTGATGTAAAAAACCACCTGGCATTTTGACAGCAAATGATTAAAAGCCTTTCTCAGTATTTTACAAGCAAATATGAATTTTAACAAGATAACTAAACTTACAGAAATGAAATATTCTATTGTTGTCTAATGTTAAACTAGCTGTCAAGTTTGAGACACTTGCAGTTAGTGTTAGGAATGATTAGAATGAAGATATGTTAAAAAGAAATACAGGCCAGGTTTTGCTCATGTGTTGCAGATATAAAATTCAGATTTATAGACTCTTTGGATGACACCAGCAATAAAGTGGTGATTTTGTTCTGGGGTTTTACATTCTGCTCCACAGATTAGTATATATCATGTGCCTACATTTGTATTTTAAACATACCAGTTCTCAAAGTACTTGCAAGTTAAGCTGTGAGGGGAACTTTGCTAAGAATAATTGTCATGTATACTGGAGTAATTATCTGAAAAAATGATTTTTTACAAATTTACGAGACAAGACATTGAGAGAAAAACAAATGAAGTACCAGTGGAGAGAGAAAAGCAGAGAGGTCAGGAAGAAAAACAGCTTTCTGAGGGGAGTGTGGGAACAGAGTGAAAGTAATGGACCACCCTTTAAAACTGCAGATGAAAGGAATAAAGTTAATGATTAAATGTAATCTCTGGATGAGCTGTCTGAGGTACACTTAAACAGTAAGAGACAGGGAGACCTAAGCATAGGGAACAATGACAGCTCATGGCTGAAATAGCACTGATATTCTTCCCTCACAATCATTCCCTTTTTATCTGTTTTCTAATCACTGTGAAGAATACTGGCATCCTATCTGTCAGTCAGGCCCATAATCCCAATGTCACTGATGACTAAGGTGTCATTAATCTTTTAGCAAAGTCTTCAGCAAGTCTACCAGTTTCTTGTTGCATAGCATCTCTTAGCATGTGCTCTTTGCACTCACTAGTATAGCCAGGTACACACTCTTGAGGAGCTAGGGAACGAACTGGTGTTGTCTAATCTGGAGAAAAGGAGTCTCAGGAAAAACCTTATAATTCTCTATAACTACCTGAAAGGAGATTGCAGCAACGGAGGGGTCAGTCTCTTCTCCCAGGTAACAAATGACAGGATGAGAGGAAATGGCCTCAAGTAGTGCCAGGGGAGGTTTAGAACTTATATTACAAAAAAATTTCTTCACTGAAAGAGTGGTCAAGCATTGTAACAGCCTGTCCAGGGAAGTGACAGAGACTACTGTACCTTGGAGGTATTTAAAAGATGTGTAGATGTGGCACTAGATATGACTTATTGATGGACTTGGCAGTGTTGAGTTCATAGTTGGGCAGATTACTTGGACACAAGGATCTTAGAGGTCTTTTCCAACCTAAACAATTCTACGATCCTACACCAGAACCTGCTTGAAGACAGATTGTTCTCAGGATGTGTTAACTTTTCTGTAGCACTGTCTTAGGATCACATCTCTAATTTTGGTGATATCTTTTTGGCTTATGAATAGCCCTGTCTCAATGCCTGTGAAAAAAAAGCATGATGTAGACTGGAAGATCATCTAGATTCATTACTATTGAAGTATTATTTTACAACAGTTTTATTGAACTAAAGTTTGCAAATAGATATTCAGCACTTGCAACTCTAGATATGCTAGTTGTGCTCGCTCTGGATGCACCTTTTCATCATGTGAGGTTTTGAAATGTTTTCTTATGAGTTTCATCTTAAAATGACAGTCAAATGATCTAAGAACTTCGGGGACAACATTGGATTTCCCAAGTTATGACACTAATATCTAAGACAGAGCTTCTTGGAATCTACTTCTTCCTTTAAAATGTCTTTAAATTGTGTCTTTCTGCACAGTCATATAAGCTTATCTTCTCACTTGGGTTCAGCAACTGGACCAAATGAAAAGCTGGGAGTAAAACACTTTTCCATGTGCATGGATACGGCAGAATCTCATCCATGAAGTTCAATGTGTTCTTTTTGTGAGCTTGGAAAATCCACTGCTATGTTTATGACCAAAAATATAAAAGCACTTCATACACTAGACTTCTAGTTTTTCTTGTGTGGCACTGGAATCCACATTCTGAAGACAGCAAAATGAAGAGATGGGCATGCTGAATGAGTGCATGGCTTAAATATACAGAAGCCTGGGGGAGGGAGGTTTCACTCATATAGGTAAGCAAAATCTTAGCCAACTCCATCGACTGTGTTCATGGACTTGTATTCAAAGGACCTCTAAAACTTAGGTGGAGTTCACAAATCTGAGGTGAATTTGCAAATTTTACCCTAGGAACAGCTGGAATCATGTATCTTTCTACCACAACATATCCCAAAACTCCTTCTCTGACTCTTAACTTGAGAGTTACTAGTACAATCCCATATCAAAGGAGGCCAAAATGAAAGAAAAAAAAAAAAAAAGGCAAAAAGGAAGTAAAACTCTCAGTAGTCTTGTCTTTGTACATCAGCCATGAGTACATATTTCTTTCCATCATTCTGCATCACAACTCTATACATCTTTACAAAACCTGTGATTTTTTGTTTGGGAAACAGTAAAACGTATGTGTGAGGCACAGTCTTCGGACTAGGTTTAAATTCATAATTGGCCTAATTTTAATTTACAAAATTCCTTTGAGAAACTAATCTGAGAAGGTGTTTGTATAATGTAACTATTATAAAGAAATTCAGACATTACTTTAGTATCCTGGAAGACGGGATTTTGAATTAAGCAGAATGCATGCAATAAAAATGTTACCAAAATGATTAGCATAAGTAACTGAAAAAATCTGATTATAAGAAGGCAAAGTAGTTTAACACATGACCACATTCATAAGTATGAAATATTATAATTCTATTGTCTATTCTTTCTGTGAAAAGTTAGCTCCTTCAGGAATGTCTTAATGAATAATAAAACTGACTTGATTTTCCCACTGCAGTCAACTTCCCTGTCAGGCTATTAATGATTCATAATGACTGTATGTTTAATAGTTTTATGCCAGATAAAAGCCATCCAGCAGAAGCAAGTAGCCAGTGTCACTTCTGCAGCTAGTCTCTTGATATTTTCAGTAATATTGGTAAAAATAATCCCTAAAAATGCAGAACAGCTGAGTTACAATGGGAAAATGGTTTTAAATCACCCAATAACATCAGTGCTGAAGTCATATAAAATTCTTTATTACATTACCTCTGCTATAGAAGAAAACACAGAGGACAAGATTGCATGCTGTTCATAAAAAATAGCATATTTTCCTATTCATATAATTTCATATTCTTGTATATTTTATTTTCATAATGCAGTGATTTCGATAACACAACTAGCCAATGCTTAAATGAGAATAAAATGTGTACTCTGAGAATAGCTGAGAAGAATAACACTCAAATCAGTTCTGCACAAGATGATAAACACCCAGACTGCTCTGAAGTTGTAGGAGTTTATCTACCGTATATGTAAATGTTTTTCTTTTTTTTGAGGAAAACCTTTGCAAGAACAATGTCCTTTAACAAAGGTCTAAAAATGCATGTGAAAACCAAACATAATATCATTGTTATTCTGCCATTTATTAACAGAACAACAGGTCTTACAACAATTAGATATGAATATTGCAAACTGAATTTAATATTAAGCTGTCTTTGAAATGCCACTTTGCAGCAGGTTTTCAAATGCTTAAAGCACAGCAGGAGGCTAACTCCATCTTCAAATATTAAATCAAAACCTTTTTTTAACCTGATAAATCTTTCTGAAAGCAAGTTCTCCTATTCAAGAGAGAATTATTAAACTATCAGGCAAGGAAACTAAACCTCACGGTCTATTCTTGGCACATGGTATGTACCCACAATGATTAAAAACAATAATGAAAAGGATTAATAACATTGTAGAATAGTGTCTGAGAACATTCTTAACCAAACACAGGGTATAAACTGCTAATCAGTCCAGTGAATTGGAAATAGCACATACTCAACCATGGTCCCACATTCTCAGCTAGAAATATGATGTTAAATACAAGTAAGTCAGAATTGTTCCCTACAGCCACTTATGTGCCATTGAAAAGCACAAAGATCTCTAGAAAATGGTAAATGCAAGGACATCTCACTGAAGAATACCATGGAAGAATCACAGAGAAATATTCTGTGCTTGAATACCTGCTCCTAATAGCAGCAGGAACTGTATACAGTTTTGATATATTTGGCCCATATTAGTGACAGAGCCCACTTATTAAGCTATATAAAACAATATATCTCACAGAATTCTGTCCAATCCACTTTTTAATGTCCCAAGTGAAAAAGCTTCCCTTGGAAGATAGCCTAATAGTGACAATTGGCAGGAAATATACCTGGTTATTTTGCCTGTGTTTATCTACTATTTTTCTTTTCAGCCTTAGCTCAGTTGTGCCAGCATTTGTATCAGACAATTCTTTTGGCAGTTTCAGGGTATTTTAAACGTGTTATGTTCTTCCTTTAAACAGTGCTACCTAAGTTTTCACATTTAGTTTACTAATTCCCACTCCCTCCACCCAGTGTCAACAATTTCTTGTTTCCTAATTACTTTGGCACTTTCTAAACTGCAATCCTGATAATGAGATACCCTGGAAGGAATGCAGTACCATGGATGGGATTACACAGAGTCCTAGGGAAAAGGACTACTATTGCCATACTCTGTGGTAAGGTGCTTCATTCCAAAACAGATGGCATTTTTTGGCTATCTCTTCATATCACAGGTCAATTTCCCATTTAATAATGCTTTCTTCACCCCACATAAATCCTTTCAGTTTCTGTCTTCTGTGTGGTATTGGTATTTCAGATTATTTTGTTTGTTAACTCACACCAGCTCAGCATGTAACTGACTTTGCTGTTTTCTATCCTAATCTCTCTGGGATGCCTTTTATTGCTCTTCTACCTTTGTAATTAATCTTCTCAATGAATTTACTGTGTCTTCCAAATTATTAATGTAAAGGTTAGATAGAAGACTGAACCTAACCCCCTCCAATATTCTGTAAGATTCTTTCCCATATGAGAAAAAAACTACACCAATTAGTTGTCACATATATAATTTTCATATAGCTTATATTTCACATGATAATGGTCCTGGTTGAAAATATTTTCCATGCCGGTTTGTTTGTTTGTTTGTTTTTGTATATGAAACCAAAATTTGCATGCATTTCATCTGCTGTTCTCTTTTCTTTCCTTTGGACTATTTCCATAGCACCACAATATTTCTCTGTGATTACTCTGCATGTGTGACCTCAAGCAACTTACCACTGTTGTTTCCAAATTAGGAAACAGGCAGGCACATGCCTTGGAGGAGGGTAGCAGGCTCTGGATTTGCCTCTCAGCTGGTAGCTTCTTCCTCCCAAATGAGATGGTGCCAACCAAGAGGTTTTTGTTTTGTTTCAGAGAAGTTTTTGTGCAGGGGGCACAGTCTCATCTGCACAGCTGTGCTTTTGGTGGCCATATCCTGGGCCACCCTGCTGTGAGGTGCTCAGAGGGCTTCCACATGTCTACTTCAGGTTTAACCTCACCTGCCTGATTTCAGGCTGGAGCAGAGAAGATGCTCCAGCAATCAACTGTGATCTCATCTGGAGGAACTGGAAATAACACCAACATGTTTTACATCCCAGGTCACACAGAATAAACATCAATACACGATTCAGTTCATTTTCACATGACAGAGATCTTTTGAGAGTAGGGGTCTAAGAGCACTCAGGATTCTAGAAGAGGTTTAGTATGCTCAGTAGTTAGGGCTACACTTGAGGCTTCCATACACTAATATAGACTCATGCAATGCCTGTACCCTAATATCATTTGGAATTTATAAAATTCAGCAAGTTACCTTCACTCCCAGCGTCAGTACTAAGAGGAATATCTGGCTGTATAGATACTTAATCCCTTCTGATTACAGTATTGCATGCTCATAAATAGATACAGAGGCTGTTAGGATATATCCTCAAGTATCCTCTACTTTCTCCATAGTGTCTCTCATCTTAATATCCTTTGCAAACCCTTTGCATTGCCTTTGAGATTCCCTGACTCATATAAACATATTGTGTGTATTGTTTTCACCTCTCCTTTTTATGTTCTTATAAATGTGCTGGACTATCTCTCAAGAGCTAAGCTTGCAGTTTTAAGTTCTTTGTCTCCTTTTGCGTGGTGATCTGCAGCAGGAGTTCATTCTAATTATTTTGTTTTATTTATTTATTAATTGCTAATAACTTTATGCACAAAAAGTTGCTGTAACAGCAGTCTTCCAACCTGAAACTCTGGCACTGGCACTGTATTTTGACATATAATGTTACTGCCCAGTACCTTCTATTTTCACGTCTCCACTTGAAGGAACACCTTAGAGTTTATTTCCCTTATGACAATCAGTCCAGTCGGTTTCCTCTGTGCTCACCATTTTGGAATTAATAAATGAACTGCATTTGTCTTGTCTATTTTTCCCAAGTACTTCTAAGCACTCCAGTTCATTGTACCTTTACATGTTTTCATGTATTTCTATCATCTTCCATTGTGTGAGTGGATGCACTATGACTCTTTGTAAAAGTCAGATCAGATTTTAAAACAACCATGCCATTTCTTCCTACAAGCAAACCAAGCAAAAACAAAGCAAAGCAAAAAAAAAAAAAAAAAAAAAAAAAGGATTCCCACAAAAATNAAAAAAAAAAGAGAGCATTCCCAGAAATCTCAGATTTTAACCAGTATATTTTTTACTTATTTGCTTAAATTAAAGCCTAAACAAAGCAAGCAAGTTTCTTACTCATCCATAAATATTTTGTTGACACTTCATAGTCTTTAGTGCTGGTCTACCCCTTTTCTTACCCATTCCTAATATGGGAAGAAAAACATGGTGTCATAAGGATTTGTCTGTTCTCAGTCCTATTTTAGAATTCCTGAACTTATTATATGGAAGAGCATATTCCATAAAGCAGAGTCAAGTATGTCTGAGTCATTCTAGAAATTCCCTGGCATTATTTAGGAAACCTCTCATTTTTTATTATAACATTATTAGATGGATATCTGGAGGTGGATGATGATATCCTTTTCTGCTTGAACCCTAATTATTTTTTTATTTTCTGAAGTGCTAACAAAAGCATTGAATATTTATCTTCTGTTTTAGTGTTTCTCTTTAAATTATTTTGGGGATTCTATTGTCTAACAAGGTTGTCTCAATGCCGTTAACTATTCAATGGCAAAATACCTACTGGAGTTACCCAGAGCGAATGGTACTTTCAGCCTGTGACATAATCCATACAAGTTTCTACACAAGGCGGAATAAATCAGCGTCTGAGGAAAGTTGCTGTGGACATATCCAGTTCTTTCCATTACTTTTGAAAGAATGGATACTGACTACCTAGATGCCTCCCATACGGACAGTCAAATTTAGAAGAGGAAGCTTTTATACTTGCCATGCTCCCTGAAATCTGAAATTCGGACAAACTTACTGTATCAAGACACATATATGTTCTCTCATGCCTATGAAATCAACTGTCATTTGACAAAGGTTTTAAAAAAAGGTATACAACAGAGGTGCTATCTGCCAAATGAACATCAGCATTCATTAATTCACCTTTGGAGTTCTCATTATTGTCCTCACTTCTAACACCCACTGCCTGTCTCCTGGAAGTAGGACATCTGGCAACAAAGTGGGAATGTTAAATCCAGAATAACACATTGGGTGAACCAAAGTTGTATAGGAATGAGGCTAATAAAGATTTTGCTTGCTTTTTTTTTTTTTTTTCTTTTAAATAAATATCAGTTAGTGTGGTTTGTGTCATTTCTGATTATGGTATGACCTAGATTTGGAGCATGTGAGTCCACAGCTCCTAAGGAGTTTAGTATTTAGTAACTGCTAGCTGTGATGGATTTGACACAGGCACCAGTGATAGAATTTACCTGACTTGGAGACATAAGTTCCAGCATTTTGGAACAGAGAGGTCTTGAAGAATAAATCTTGTATGTCCCGAATTACTGTTTTAACAGTCCAATCATCATATATACATGGGTAGCACTACAACTTTTTTTTTTTTTTTTNTTTTTTTTTTTTTTTTTTACACAGAAATAGTGTATAACTGTAACCATTTAGCAGTTGAAGCTTACATGACCAGGTTAGTTTAAATGTCCTTTTACAGAGAATAGAGAAAAACATTCAAAGCACAATTCTCTGCAGATGCAGCACATGCAAAGTAAGATGAATCATCTTCCAGGGATACTCTCTCCACCAGACATGGAAAAATCCAACTTTTAAATACTCAAAGTTAAAGGGAATAAACACCATGTACAAAAAAAAAAAAAGTGAAGATTTCATATATCTTTCCCATGTTGTCTGTGGACTGCCTTGGCAATCCTTACAGTGGTTTTATCACAGGACTCTTCCAGCATCATCTCCACCAAGACTGTTCCTGATCAGGAGCAGAGTTTGAAGCTTTGGTCCTTACAGAACCGAAGAGAAAAGACACACAATGCAGGCAATGCTCCACATGACCACATGGAAAGATTAAACAGCCTTTAGATAGAGAAGAAAGCCTGTTAAAAGCTTGCGAATATTTCAACAATACTGCTCTATCCAAGTGGATCCTCTGTTCAGTCCAGGTCAGCTGCCAGAAACCACAAACCACATGAAGGGAGGAACCTGCAGCAATTAGGTATCACATAAGGACAGCCACTGGGAAAGTCCTCACTTGCCATAATCACAAGCCTTACTGAGGTTAGAGGCAGAAAGAACACCGGTGATTGGCACAAGTTCTCTCTTTCTCTTTTGCAGTGTATCTCGTCTGGATCACAGCTATTCCAAACACTGCGCTGGTGGTAGAAGAACACAGATGCTTAAGAAAGGAGTGAGCAGCAATATAGGCATCTGTTTGGTTTGGTCTCCTGGAAGATCCATATAAACCACTTGGAACGCACAGCCAAGGCTTGAGCAAACATTTCACTGAGGCAGCTAAGTGACGTCTAGAGATTCAGTACATTGGACTGAGAAACATCCTTACCTCAGCAACATTTGTTTATAACTTAGGCATAATGTATGATGCGATTTCTGAGCTGTGTGATTTATCCAAACATCTAAAAGAAAGACATAACATAGCCAGAAGCTTATTCTAGGGTGTCAAAGCAGATTCAGGTTTTTGCATCAATGGCTGACAATCCTGGCTCTTCTGCTGAAGAGGCTGTCAGTGCTTTTCAGAACATGTTCTTAAAAAAAATAAATCCCTGCACCACGGGAAATGCCTTAAAAGCAGTTATGGAGAATTTTCATGGAGTCTTGAAAATAACATATATTGTGAAATGCTGTTCACAGGAGCAT
Source organism: Climacteris rufus (assembly GCA_013398175.1). Classification (NCBI taxonomy): domain Eukaryota; kingdom Metazoa; phylum Chordata; class Aves; order Passeriformes; family Climacteridae; genus Climacteris; species Climacteris rufus. Next base: position 136,318 of record VZRZ01007537.1, read on the forward strand.
TGAAATTTAGCACTGCTCTGTATGGTGTTTCTTGACAAAATCACACAATGTGATTACATACCTCTTGATAGGAGGTGTCAGCTCCTGTGTTATGGCCAAATTCTAACCTGGATAATTACCTTCTACTTATCTAAATTCCCCTCACAATTTCAGCTGAATAAGAGCTATTGTTTCACTTCACACCCTAAAACGCTGAGAGGTGCAGTGTTAGTGTACTTCCAACCAGAGGTGGCTGCATCTTGGTCATTGTGTTCATGAGAATTTTCACCTTCAGAGAATATGGGACAATTTATCACTGTATAGAAACTTGATGTAGAATTTTTTCTGACTTTGGAAGTGGGAGAACTTGTAACTCAAGGAAATCACTACAAGGTAGAGAGCCTAAAATACCTGATATCTCTCAAGGAAACAAGAGTTACATATATTTACACATATAAAGTTAATAATACATATATATATCTCTTACATATCATGTATTCTATATGCATTCAGAACACAATCAAACATTCTTTTTGAAGTCTTTTGCTTGAAGCAGACTAAAAAGTAAGAAGGAAATTCTATGTTTTTTCATTCTATCACAATTTACAGTTCAGGTTTGCAAAATTTTCAGTGCCTCTCAGAGTCTTCTGCTACCATACAGTTAAGTCAGAGACAAACAGATGAAACTGGTAAGATCTATGCTTTACCAGCAGTCATGTAAATTAATTTTTATATACTGTTGGGCTTAATCTAGAACTTTCTAAACTAAACAGACATTTATTTTTATCAGCAAGAATGCCAAGGTTACTTACAGCCATTTGAAGCCCTTCACCTTTTTATTTTTTTGAGAAGACACATTTTGCAAAAGCTTAATTTGTTGTAGTGACTTGAAGTAAGCATATGTAAATACAAATCCTTCAGACAAATTTAAAAAATGATTTTTTAATGCTAATTTAAAAAAAAAGATATTGCAATGGAATCTGGTAGAAAACGACAAACAAACAAACAAACATGGTTTTGTAGTCATATCATGTACCCTGGGTTAGGTCTTTTTGTTTTTTTCCAGTCAGTCCAGTCTTCTGACATCTAGAAAAAAATTCCCATTTATATATACCTTTATACTTCATCCTGTTTTCTTACAAAATCAGAGTTCACTTTTCTGTTCAGTTCAGAAAGGCCAAAGGTTATCAGATGAAAAAGATGTAGAGGACAAAAGGCCATCAATCATGGAAATAAAAATCCTCATGGAAAAACATAGACTTTAGAATGCAAAACCAGCCTTTTTTAGGCATTTCAGAGCTTGACCTCAGTTTTAGCCATTGCTTTCACACTATTTTTGAACATGTTGTATGGAATCAACAACTCTTTTTAATGTATAAAAACATCCTAGATTTTCCTTGAAGGAAAGTAGCCACACAAAGTTTTGGAAACTCAAGTGATTATCTAACAACCATCTTAAGACATTTAATACAATAGGACAAAACCTCAGAATTATGAGGTTGAACCTGTAAAAGGAGTGCTTCAAAGTTCAAAACACATGAACTTTCCTCCTCACATAAGTTGTGAACACCATTGTTCTGGCACAGAATTAATATTATGTGAACTTCATTTTGCCTTACTACATTACCCAAATCAAATTAAATCAAGTCTCTAAAGAGAAATTTAAAGGTTGACACATATTCCTCACTTGACTTTGTTACACAACTGCATTTGTTAGTAATTAAATGCTGACAGGAATATCCAATTTAAATGCAAAGGATGAGAATGTAAGTACACACCCAATATGCAGAAAGAAAAAAAAAGAAAAAATTATTTAGCTACATTTAAAGATAGTAATTTAGAAACAAATGAATAATATATGAAGTCCATTGCCCTATAACTCACATAAACTAATAAATCTCCAATACTGTTTTTTGATCTTGTGTAACAGCACAACCCCTCCCACTTTTTCCCAGAAAAGCCAATTTCAAGTGGTAGGTTTGTTTTCCTGGTTACACCTTCCTGAGACACCATAATAATGCAGTCATGTAGTGGAAGTTCTTATTATTTTGCAGTTTATTCTTAAAGTCTTATACAGCAGAGGTAAAGCCCAATGACATTCCAAAATATACACCTGCTGAGATTGTTCAAAATGGACCTATTCAGATTCCTGCAGTATCGTAGAATCATAGAATAGTTCGAGTTGGAAGGGACCTCATAGATCATCTGTTTCTAAACCTCCTGCCATGCACAAGGAACGTTCTACCAAACCAGGCTGCTCACTGGTCCATCTAACCTGGCCTTGAACATTTCCAGGGATAGGACATCTACAACTGTGGGCCACCTGTTCCAGTGCCTCATCACTGCCACAGTAAAGCAATTCTTTCTAATATCCATTATAAACCCACTGTCTTTCAGTTTAAAGCCATTCTCCCTTGTCCTGTCCCTACATGCCCTTGCAAACAGTCCCTCTCCAGCTCTTTTGGAGGACCCCTCTGCATACTGAAAGGCCTCGTTAGGTCACTCCAGAGCCTCCTCTTCTCCAGGTTGAATAGTCCAAATTCTCTCAACCTTTCCTC
>VZRZ01007538.1:4363-17450 GCA_013398175.1 Climacteris rufus
GGCAGTCACAGCGGGGGTCACAGCGGGGGTCACAGCAGGGTCACAGTGGGGTCACAGCGGGGCTGAGGGGGCCGTGCCCAGCGTAACCGGAGCAGCAGCCAAGGCCTGTCCAGAGAACCCCCCCAAAGATCCAAAATGTTCCTAAAAACAAACAGGTGGAGAAAAAGTCAAAACAATGTAAAGAGAAGGAAAACAAATAACTTCCTCCCTGCTATTCTCCCTTAGATTTAATTAGGAATTCTTGTCCATAACGGAAAGAATACACAACTCTCTCATTCCTCTCTGCCCCACTTGTGGCCAGGCAGTGCCACGGTGGAAAAACATTAAATAATAATAATAATAACTTGGGCCATCTGTCACCAGTCAGAGCTGCTGCTCTGCACAGGCCAAACCCCTCCCGGTGTCCCAGTGCCTCCTGGAGCTCCCGCCGGGTTTGATTCCTTCCAGTTTCCCTGCCCTGCAGAGCAGTTTGATCCTGAAACACAAGGGGGAATTCTGGATAAGGCAATAACTGGGGCTGTTCTCCGGGGAAATTGGCACCTCTGTGACCCCCCCAGACATTCTGGAGGAGGGAGAAGGGGATGTGCAGAGCTGAGACATTTTCCCAATAGCATGGTACGTCTGTTTGGTCCCTAGGATAAGCAGGACAGCCACACACATTCCATTTATTTCCCTCTGCCATTCCCTGGGACTGGAGCCACAGCCCAGAGATGGGAATTTCAGTCCAAGTAACAAAGTTATGAAGGCACTTTGTCTTTCCAGCTTTGCCTTGGGGAATCACTGGAATGCTGCTGAATGTGAGGGGGGCTCCTGGCATCCTGCAGGAATGCCTCAGGTGGGAAAGGGCTTTCCTACCCTCCAGAAAAACCCAGGGAGCTCCACTGAGTGACCCCACAACCCAAACATGTGTGCACCAGTGCCAAAACAGACCCTTTTTGTTTTTTTAGGTCAGGATGACCTTCAGTGCAAGGCCAGGCTGGACAGGGCTTGAAGCACCCTGATCTAGTGGAAGGAGGTGGAATGAGATGAGGTTTTGGTCCCTTCCAACCCAAACCATTCCGTGATTCTGTGACAAAAAAAACCAAGAAAACCCTGTTCAATTTTCTGCCTGGCACATTTTGACCTCTCTGCCGCTGAAATGCACGTGGGGCTCCATAAAGAACCGAGTGCCCTGGGGTCAGGCGTGAACCGAAGCTTTGACATTCAAAGAGATCAGATCCCGGAGGGGGCTTGGGCCGAGCCCGCGGGGAACCCGCCCACAGCCCTCGGGGCCGTATTTCTTCCCTCTGCTAATTTTACTAAAGACACAACTCATATTCCTGTTGATTGAACAGTTTTGTGTTGACAGGCTCGAAGATTTGTGATGAAACTCATCATGAGCCCCGAGAGCGGCCCATTAGTCCCCGTCAGCGCGGCCGGCGAGGGCTCGGATATTTTATGGCGCGCTCCGAAGACAAACATACACATTTATATGTCACTTGTTGCAATATAAATGCTAACTTGTACTTCTTTCAAAACTTTTAATGAATTGTACACATTTCCCAAGATTTATAGCGAGAAGCGAGCGGCTCAAAATATTGCTTTGAACATATTTGTCACTTTGGCAACAGAACAAAAAAAAATCTGGAAGATATTGCCTTTAGAAATAAATCATAAATATATGCGTCTTAAAAGAGTTTATTTTGGTCATTAATAGCTGATACTCCCTCCCCCACCCCGTTGCAGGATTTAAAGTTAAATTATGCAAAATCAAAAACAAACCTTATAATACTTAATCAAACGTGCATAAAACTGTCAGGGCCAAATAAATTCTCTCAATTAACTTGCTTCAGATTGTGATTGCATTTACTAATTTAATCAACACTAGAATAATTTGGAGACTGGGTAATGATGAATTGCTGTGGTGCTGCACGTGAAGGGCTGCTAAGGTGGTGTGCTGAGACAGGAATGCAAGAAGTGCCTCCGAGGCTGAGGGCAAAAAAGTAACAGCTGAGTCGTCACAATCATTTTATAATGGAAACATCTTTTTCCTCCCATTTGGAGGGGAATTTTTGTCAGCAGACGCCCGTCATGGACAGACCTTGTCTGGATGAATGGCTTCAGTGTTAGCCCACAGAGTCAATCTCATTTCAGCCAGAGATGAGCAAAGGAGTCAAACCTACAGAGACATTCCCTGCACATTTTTGATCATTTTGTGAATGTGATCCTTTCCTGGGAACGGCGACCTCCAGCCCTGCGTGCTGGCACTGAGTTGTGCTTCAGCCTCGCTCAAGTCATTTAGGCTGGAGCTGGAGTAACAGCCCTGTAATATCAGATGTCCTTTAGCTCAGTCCTTTTGCACTTTGAATGGATCTGCACTTACAATAAAATGGGCCTGACCCCTGCCTAGGAAAGCTTTCAATACTATTACTTGTGGAGAGCTACACATTGCAGTTTTGCAGGCGTAAGCAAGGTTTTATGGACAGGTTCTCATTTACAGGTTGGTGTGAAGGAGGCTGTAAGGTGTATTCAACCCTCTAAAACACCTGAACCTCAGCAAATTAGACCCCATTGGTCTTTAACCTTTCTACACCCGTTTTACAAAAAATAACAGTGTCCATGTAGCTGCTGTGGGAATGAACTCATTGCAACACTCTCCTCCTCTCTCTTTTAAATATACTTTCCACAGCCTAACTGACCATTTTGTTCACTTTTTATTTGAAATGGGGATTGTGCTTTATAAATGTCTGGCACCCAGCACTATTTGGTCTCCAGTAGAAATCAGTAAATAAAAACCCATGTGCTGGAAAGTATATCCAGAAAAATAGCTAAGAAGTTTCCTTGGGTGACCCAGAAACAATTACTTCCACAGCAATTCCATAGCCATATAGACATCCATAATTCTTCAGGGCTTGAAGATAATAAAGTGTTAACATGGTATTTTTCAAGCATTCGCTTCCAGTCATATCCAAAAGCACCATTCAAAACCAGCAGCATTTTGTGCAAACTCCCTTGGGTTTTGCTGAGCAAGAAATATAACAAATTAAGGAATTAATTATTTCCTTTTCCTTAAAGGAGATTTAGGATTGAGTCTGGCCCTTAAATTTTAAATGCAATCGATCCTCCCTGCAAATCTAAAGTGCAAAACCTTGTGAAATATTTTTCCCTTTTTCCTGCTTTCCAGATCTCATCTCGTGCCTGAAAATGTCAGCTTTAATCAGTTTGAGGAGATTTGCATGTGGTAAATAATACCGCAGTCTATTAGACTAATCAAATAAAAATATATGTGGCAGAAAGTGGAACTAATTCCCAGTTCTGCAGCACTGCAACCCCCACGTGCAGCCCCGAGCCCCGGCTCTCCCGCCTCCTCAGGGCTGCAGAGCAGCAACCTGGTTTTGTGGTGTCATTTGGGGTTTTGGCAGCTTGGATAGCGAGGAGGGAGGGATGTACAGACCCCAAAAGCTGCAGTGAGCACCCTGCAGGGCTGGGGAGCAGCAGTGCCAGCGCAGATGGCCGGGCTGCGGAGCTCGGCGGGGCCAGGCGGCCGTGGCCCTGCAGGAATCCTCCTCCTGGAGGGTTTTTATGGCTATCTATTTTACAGGTGACTTGTGAAATATAAAACTAGAGCAGTCTGCAGTTTCTAAAGAAAGAAATGATTGGTGTGAGGCTCGGTGAGACAGTAACGTTTGATGTATTCCAGCTACGTGACACCTCAGGCTGCTTTCGGGCATAATAATCTGCTGCCACCAGCTTCTGCTGAACTGAAACCAAAGCAGGTGAGCCCAGGGGCTGCCTGCCTCCCCTCTGCCCCTGAAAACAGCTCCCTCCCTGCTGCAGGAATCAGGGCAGAAAGTCCGGTGCCAGCGTAGGTGGGATCCCTGTGAACCCACAAAACGTTGGTGTACATAAAAAATGTGTTGTCCTATAGCAAGGACAGTTTACCCCAAAAGACAGAACCTTCTGGTTCTGGGGCCCCCCTCCTCTGGAGAATGGGAAGGTAGTTATTTTAAAGATGCTGGAGTCATGGAAAGATTCCTGCTGACCTGCGGGGGCTGGAGCAGGAGCCAGCTGCACACATATGGTGAGTGAGTAACTGTCTCTAAAACAAATGAAAATAGAATCGGATGCTTTGCCAGGGACAGAATTGCTGCCAAAGCTTGTTGCTGCATCATGTTGGCGAGTCCCGATCTGGCTGATGTCAGAAAGTGCCCATTATGCAGAAAACTCTCGAGGAGAAGTGTCATTATCGCCTTCTGTTCCTTTGTGGGCTGGGCCTAATGGAAGCAGAAGGCAGCAAAACAGACCCAATCCATCCCTGCCTTGTGGAGCTGAGCTTTGGTGGGCAGGATCAGGAAGCCTCCCAAATCCTCTGGCTCTGCCAAGTGCTTCTCAAAGGATGATATTTCAGGGCAAAGTAGCACCTTTTCTCTGGGAATCTCAGTTCCCTGGTTTTGCATTCGTTAGTACTGTATCCCAATCATACCAAGTGTAGATGGGTCCTCATTGCATCAGGATCCTCCACTGTGGATGAGATCTGTCTGTTCAGGGTTCATTTGAGCCACAGCAACAGTGTCAGCAGCAGTGCTGGGCCATGTCTTGAGTGAGAGGGGAGAGCAGAGACAATCCCTGCTTGGCAAAGGTGTTTGTGCCCGAGCTCTGAATCAGTGAACTCCCCACCCTGGGCATTGGCTCAGTGCCACATTTAGGAACAGCTTTCAGTCCGGTGGGATCAATGCAAAGCCGAGTTTGCCCATTCCTGAGGCATCATTCCAGAGCATCAGTCAGTGTCAAGTCCTCTCTGGCCGGGATTGGCTGTGACAGCATCACTGTCGGCACGAGAGGGTCCATGGGGCCACGAATCCAAAATACGGTGGGGTGTTCAAATATATCTATAATAATATCATTCTAAGGCAAATTACTGCAAGAGCTCTTCTTTTATTATTATTTTTTAAAACCAGTCAGGAGGAGCAGATGAGCACCCCTCACCCCAAACTCCCCGGGCAGCAGCCCAAACTCCCGGGTCAGCCCCGAGTGCCCGGGGTGTGGGCAATCCCCGAGGGTCCCGGACATGGGCATCCCCCGAGGGTCCCGGAATTTGGGCATCCCCCGAGGGTCCCCGGCCGTGGGCAATCCCTGAGTGCCCGGGCATGGGCAGCCCCCGAGGGTCCCGGGGCATGGGCATCCCCCGAGGGTCTCAGACCCTGAGCATCCCCCGAGTGCCCGGAGCTTGGGCATCCCCCGAGGGTCCCGGACCTTGGGCATCCCCCGAGGGTCTCGGACCTTGGGCATCCCCCGAGTGCCCGGAGCTTGGGCATCCCCCGAGGGTCCCGGGCCGTGGCCGTGGCAGGGCTGTGCCTGCGGCCGCATCCCGCGTGGCGGTGCTCCTGCCCCAGGGATGCTGCGGCTGCTGCGCCGCAGCCGAGAGGGAGCAGCGGGGAAAAGCAACTCCAAAACATTGGGAGCTTTGAGTTCAGCGCGAAACCTCTTCTCTCGCTGTGAACCAGGCACGTCCCCCTCGCTTCGTGCCCTGTCCCGTCCCTCCCGATCCATCAAAGCTGCGGGATGGGAGCGGTGCCTGCGGGAAGGAGCCTCCTGCATCCTCTGCGACCCTGCCGGCCCCTGAGCCATCTCCACCTCTGGTTTTTGGGGGGATAAACCAAACTCTTTCATTTCTGTGGGGCAAACTGCACGCTTTGTCTCTTTTGCTGAGTGGAATTTTGCCCCTGTTTTCCCAGGGCAATCGGCACTGGCATTCCAAGAGGTCTGAGGAAGGGTTTGGCTGCAGTTTAGAAAAATTCTTTGCTGTCAGTTCCAGAGAAACTTTTGGTGCTCAAAAGCTTTCTGGAATCTTTTTGGCATTGATTATGCTTCGATTGTGTAGTGCAAAGGAGAAAATGCCTTTCCAGCATCAAACAGCAGCAAAATCCATATCAATAAAAATTATCAGAAAAAAAGAACAAAGCGTTTATAAGACAAAACTGTCTTCAAATGCATCAGCGTTTGTCAGCAGTGTCTTTTTGAACTGGGGCAAAAAATTGCAAGGAAATGAAGCTGATTTTGGTGTAGATCACAGCACTGCCCCTCTCCTCATGTGGGGAAATGTGGATCTCCATGGCAAAGTCGCACCTCCATCAATAAGGAACATAATTTTATCACCAGGAATAAGAGCTGAGAACGTTGTTTCCAAAAACACCACACTGAGGGTCACCAAATGGGCATATTTCACTGGAGTGTCCCTGCCCAGGGAGCACAGCAGGACGAATCCTGCTCCTTGTTCCCAAACTTTCCATAATTCACTTCCAGCCTGTAACTTACTGGTGCAACATTTTGCTAGGGAGAACATGAAGGAGACAAAAACCCAAAGCCCTCATCAATCACAGCCTGGCTCCTGGTACAATTAGCAAGTTCTATTATCTTAAGAATGACACTTGTAGCACAGAGCAAAGCCAGGCTCGCCCAATATTCTAATTCTGCATGGAAAAAAGGGAAGGCTTGAATTGCATTAGCATTGCATTAGATTCCCATGACTTTTTATATCAGCACTTGTGAGTTATTTATGAATTCATTTATTTACAAGGACAGCCCTTTCTGCATTCAGTTGCCATGGTTGCTTTAACTCCTGTATCCTATTAATTCTGGATGTTATGAAATTGATATAGATCAGACAATCATTGTGTGGTGGTGGGGTTTTTATTTTTTTTTATTATTCTTATTTTACTGTTTGATTCCCTGTGTCCTGACCAGAAAGGTTTTAACACCCATCATCTCTCTGGAGTATCCACTGCCAGCTGGCTGGGGAGGTGGTGTTGGGGCAATTCCCAGAGCTCTCCCCCTGCCAATCCTTTCTGGCACAGAGATGCAGCCTGGGCTGGGGGAAATGTGGCAGCTCATTCCTAGCACCGAGCCACCCACTTTAGACTATGGCAGCAAGTGAAGAGCAGAGCTGGGAGCAAACTGGAATTCAGGAAGGCCAAGTGCCAGCCTGTCTGGGGCACCCTCACCTTTGGGAATCGCTGAAAAACCTGGCCTGATGGGATTAGGTCTTCCTGCCTTCACCCTGCAAATGGTGTTTGCAAAAACCACGGTGAATCTGAGAGTGCCAAAGCAGGCACAGCCCTAGAGAGAAGCCTGAGGGTTTCTGGTCACCTCAGAGAGATCAGAGCGTGTTTGAGTGCCCAGATCTCCCCTGCAGCTTGGGGAAGGAGGAGATCCCTTGGCTGCCCTGCCAGCAGAGGGACAGGGAGGGATTTACCTGGCAAGGGGGAGTTTGAGGTGCTGCCTGTTCCAGCCAGGCCCAGCCTCAGCCCCACACTGAGCAGGAAAGGCCCGGGAGGCTCTGGGGTTTGCCTGGCCAGGGGGTTTGGGGTTCGTTCCTTGGAGAGGGCAGAGGTGCTGCTCGGGGAGGAGGATGGAGCTGCAGCCAGGATCCCAAAGCCAACGTGCTGCAAGTGTTTTGTAATAGAATTCCACAGAAAATTAAATCAATTACTGAGTCTAATAAAGCTCTCAAGGTTTTTAATTAAACGAAGTTTTAATTAAGGCAACATGAGCCCATGCTCTTTTGATATTCTGCTTCAGACCCTAGAGGATTGTGACTCCTTTTTGTAATTTACACGGGTTGGATCAATCACTGGAGTCACAAAAATGTGAGGACTGTGTCGATTTTATGGGATGCAATACTGTACATGAGCCTGGAATCTCCAGCAGCTCCGGGCTGGGAGAGGGGTTTAGCTGGGGCTCACCTTTCCTGCTGTGGACAGAGCATCAGCCTGAGCTGGGAAAACTCCTCTCCCAAGCAAAACTCCTGCCATCTAAACCAGCAGGCTGCTGTTAGTGGGGAGTACACGAGCTCAGTAATTCCCTGTGCCACACCAGAGCTGGTACTTTTTCCTCCCACAAAAACATCCCCCTCTTCCCTCAGCAGGGCCTGTCCCAGCCCGTGGCTCTGGTCCAGGAGCCAGGCAGGGAAACTGCAGGCAGACCAGACCCACATCTTCCAACCTGGACATCTGGTAAGTAGCCCCAGAATGTTCTGTCTCTATTTTAGTCTTGTTTTGTACACAATATGCCCAAAACATGCTTTATTTCTTAAGGAGATAAGGATCTTTATGTAACCCATTTTTCCTTAACGCTAAGTCCTTTGTCAGGATTAAAGAATCCTAAAACATCTGTACAGGCTTGGGTGGCAGATGTATAGAACAAGCAGCCTAAAATAACACGGAATATTAACCTACTAAATGAGGTATTAAAAAAATAAAATAAAAGAACCCTCTTGCATTCTTAGTTACAGCCAGTCCCTGACCCTGGCTACCACGGTGCAGGTGGATAACAAGTGTGAAATGGAGATTTCCATCTGAGGGAGACAGGGGAGAGGGAGAACTCTGCCCACTGTGTGTCTGCAGGAGGGGCAACAGGAGCTGCCCCAGCAATATTGTGGTGGTGGGACCCAAAATCCTGGTGCTGTTCCTGGCCACAGCTGTGCACAGCTGGACTGGGGGGGCTGGCAGGGAGCCCCTCTGCAGTGCTGCTGGTCCTTGGGTGACAGGAGCAGGGTCTGAGGAAGGAGCTGTGAACATGAGGTGCCCTCTGAGAGCTCCATGGGTGCTCCCCATGGACAGCTCAGCAGGGATGCACGGACAGAGGGGCTGTGGGTGGGTGGATGGCTCAGAGCACTCAGTGACCACTCTGTCCATACCCAAGATCAAACCTGATGCAGCTCAAAGTCTCTGGAGCAGCTCAGCAATCTCCTGCAGTGCCTTGGCCAGTTAGAGCCCAGTATTAGCAGCCTCTGCCACCCTCATCTCCCGGCCCATTTCCAGCGATCCATACAGGTCCCATCAGTCCTGGCCACAGCCAGCTCCCTCCCAGCCAGCCAGCTAAGGCCATTAGTGTGATTACTGGAGGTCATGAAGTTCAAACCAAAATGTCAATTTTCATTTGGAAGAATGGTCCCATTTTAGGAGCAAAGGGAATTTTTTTCCCCTCTCCAAGAGACCCCGACTGTGAAATCATTGCTCCCCAAAGACTTGCAAATTTCTGGCCAGCAAAAGGTGCCAATAGCTGCTGGAGCCAGTGAAAAGATTAACAAGGGTCACCAGTGCTTTCCTCCTTGCCTGCACTCAAAGGCTCTGGGGCCTATTTGGAAGATATTAACCATTGCCTCTACCTTCTGCACGTTCATCACCGGCTTTGGGGTCTTTATGGATTTATTGACAAGACAGTGCCATTAATCTTACCCACAGAATGCCAGCCTGGGAGTCACTCAGGTTACCTCATCCCTGCACACGGGAGCCTTTAGCCAGAGTTTTCGAAGGAAGATGGGGATGGGATGAAGTAGGTGGTGGGTGAAGCCAAGTGCTGCTCCGTGGGGCCCTGGGGCAGGGACAGCACCCACCCAACAGCCTCTGGCAGCATGTGAAGGCAAAAACCTGACCTTGGGGAGCCTGCTGGGCTCTGCTCATCGATTCAGCAGGGTCAGGATGACCTCCCTGTACTCCAGGGTTAATGATCCACTTCTGGGGACGATTCAGAGTGAAGAGACCACCAGAAGATGGGTGCTGACCCCACTGGCAGTGTCCTGGCAGGGCTGGTACTGTGATATTGTTGGAAATTTTAGATGTTTCCTTTCTGGAGAAGCTCAAAACAGCTCTAAAAGGGCCTGCTCACCCTGGGTTGCTGATGGGAACGCTGGCTGGGATGGTGACACAGCAGGGCACCTAGGAGGTGTCATGCTTTTAAAGCGAGTTTTTTCTTCTATGTCATTGTGTGAAATAATTAAGTCTGTTCCATCTTTACCTACTGACAATGTGGCACTTAATTAAGTAGTTTAATTAGAAGCTGGCAGCTTCAATTAAGTTTAGGACTGTGGAGGTGATTGGGAGCCTCCAGCCCAGTCGCTGAGTCTTTCCCTGGGGATGTGATGTGGTGGGGGAGAAACCTTTGCTCCCCTGTCCATCGTCCTTGGACACTCCAGGGAGAGAACCAACATCCTGCTGCAGCCCCCCACCATCCAGCCACTGAGGGAGAGGAGGTTTGAGCACCCTTTGCCCAGCCCTTTAGGAGAGCTGAGGTCACTGGGCCCATGGAGCAGAGCAGGAGGGTTTGGCCAGGAGGGTGGGTGGGACAGCAGGAGGGTGTCTGGGGTCACAGGCTCTGCCCAGAGGGTGCCCAAGTCTCCTCACTGTGGCTAAACCTGCTGAACACGTGGGATGGGCGGCTCTGAGCAGGACAGGTATCAAGGGGTGAAGGCTGTGGTGGGCTCAGAACAGCATCTGCAATTCTACACCATGCCCGGGGCTGTCTAAAAGATATATTGCTATTTAATAATGTAAATATGTAAATATTACCGAGGTGCCATTAATCCTCATTGCCTCAACATGATACCACTCTTAAGAACAAATGTAATAAGAGATTATTAATATGCAAAGTAATAGTACATTGACCTGACTAACACCAATAAATTCTGAGCTTAGCACAAAGCCAGAGGTTGCTCACAGAGCAGCTTGAACCCCGCTTGCCTTGGGCCACCTCCAGCAGCACCCCAGCTCTGCACTGCAGAGGAATCCCAGGTATCCCTGGAGGATCCCTTGCCTGGGGAACCCAAAGAGCTGGGAAGGAGCAAGGAGGCCCTGGGAGAGGAGGTGGGCAGGAGCAGGCTGGGCAAGGCAGACCCTACTCCTTGGTTTGGAGTAACTGCTGAGGGTCCCTCTCCAAAGCCTCACGTTTTCCCAAGGCATTTCTTGACCCCTTCTCGCAGCAGATTCATTTTAAATTCTAAATGTGTGTTAGGAAGAAGAGTCCTGTTGGTCCCAGAAGCACAGGAGTGAACCCAGGCTTTGTGCCACAATTCCTGGCTGGTCTTGCTAAGAGGTGGACAAGCCTCCATCTCCTTGGTGGCTGGAATTTTCTGCCAGGAAGCTGCACCTCTATTCACAGCCCCAAATCCAAGCTCTGTTCAAAGTTTCCAGCCCCACAGTGGGTCCAGTGCAGCCCCACTCTCCCTGCCTGCCTTTGCTGCTGTATTTCCTCTTGGAAGACAAGAGCATCCAGGGATTACAAACACACAATGTACATTTGCAGGTTGCTGTCACCTCTCCTTGGCCCTGGCAGGGCAGGGAACGACAAGTGGGAGCAGAGGGAGGACACACTGCAGACCCAAAGGAGCAGGGGAAGCCATAAAGTCTGAATTTAGGGCTTGAAAAGGAAATTATTCTGTGCACATGGCTGCTTCAGTTCAAATCAGCCCTGCCTTGTAAATCCTGCTCATCCCTCTCCGGAGGGAAACCCGGTGAAGCAGCCAATATTTCAGCAGCACAGGCTCCCAGAGACCTTCACCTCTCAGTGTCCTCTGAGCCCCACGCCCAGGCATGGGCCTGGAGAGCAAATCAGGCACGAACATGGTCATGGTTTATGCAAAAATTAACCTGTTGCCCTTGCTTGGGTCAAAGTAATTCAGTTTAATTTGGTAATCTGGGCCCTTTATCATTAATGAGTCCTTGGGGGGTGGGGGTCAGAGCATCTCTTTTTTGGCTGAAGAGAGCAGCAGAGATTACTGTTAATATTCAGGCTGTTCAATAGAGCAGAAAGACCTTTTGCTATTGACAGTACTGCTGGTTTTCACCTCATTGGTGAATGGAAATTGCCAAATTAATCTCTCATTAGATCTGAAATTAATCCTCTATTTCGTGGTTAATGAACCTCAGAACCACAGATTTACCTGGGCAGAGTATATTGAGAAACTGTACACAGTAATTGTCTGCAAATAATCAGGATAGCACCCAAGAAAAGGAATAAAACACAGTTTTGCTCAGTTCAAAATGAAGTGGCACACAGTAAAATCATCAGGCTGATTATTTTTTCCCCCAGAGCATTAATGAATGATGGAACTCACTGCTGGAGATCTGTGTAAGTTACTCCTATGAAGGGGCTAAAAAAGACTATGCAAATTTATGCATTATATGTCCATCTACTGCTTTTAACCCGGGAGATCTCTAGTCAATGGCTAATATTGCTGAAGGCTGCAGTAGCAATTAAACCACTCCAATCTCATGTAGATAAAGCTTTAGGCCAACCAGAAGAGTTCCAGTTAATTTGCCTGAGCTGGTTCTGTCTCTGCCTCTCACCAATGCCCTCCTTGCACGCTCTGCAGAGCCCCTGGTGCTCCTTTCTCCTCTTCCTCAGCTCAGCAGAGCAGCCAGTTGGAGTTCACTGTACCTCCCTTTCCAGAATGTGAACCTTCCCTTTCCTTCCAGGGTTTCTTTTATGCAGCATCATTTTAGTAGGTCCTATTGTGCTGGAAATCTGTTTGCCACATGTTAGCTGCAGCTCATCTGCTAAGATCCTCAGTTAAATATTCATGGGGAGGGAGCTATTAAACGAGGGGTGAGAACTCAGGTTACACAGTGGAGATGAGAAAGGTGCTCTGGCAGAGGAGACCGACTCCATATCAAGTTAAAAACCCTCGTGGAAATGACTTACCCCACATAAGGCCTGGGCATGGAGAGGTAGAAAAGCATCCCAATCACACTGTGCTGCTGAAGTGCAGCAATTACCTCAGTGTCACCCATAAAGGAGCCCTAAAGCTCAGCCCTGGCAGCAGGGGAAGTTCTGCATGAGCTTGTGGTCATTACTGAAGCCAGAGGAAACTTGCAAACCGGTTGAGTTTTTAGTGGGCAAGGAAAATGAAGTGTCCTTGGATGGCACGTGTCCCAAAGGGCATAGGGGGCAAGGAGAGGGGTTGGAGAGGGAATAGCATCAAACCTGCTCTTAGGGAATAGCATCAAACCTGCTCTTCCAGTCCGAAAGAGCAGTGAGGTGGTGATGCTTGACCAGGGCAAGGTGGGGAGCAGAACTGGCTGGGGACAGAGCCCTCTGCCTTTGGAGAAGTCTGGGGACAGAACAGTGGCCTATGCCTTTGGAAAAGTCTGGGGACAGGACAGAGCCCTGTGCCTTTGGAGGAGTCTGGGGACAGGACAGGACTCTGTGTCTCTGCAGGAGTGGCTGGGGACAGGACAGAGCCCTGTGTCTCTGGAGGAAGCTGGGGACAGGACAGGACCCTGTGTCTCTGGAAGAAGCTGGGGACAGGACAGAGCCCTGTGTCTCTGGAGGA